>NJDD01000783.1:153630-168717 GCA_002245505.1 Calephelis nemesis
TGAGGTGCGTGATGAATAGGTACGGCTCCGCCCAATAATAATGTTAGTTCTTCATTAAAATTTTTGAAAGTTACCTAACTCCGCGGCATCTATTGCAGTTTACTTTAGCTATATATTAATACGTGAAGCCAAAACTTTGGACCTTGAAAAATTTGGCACACCTATAGACTATAGTTTATGTGTTGAAGTGCAGAACGCTAATAATTTTCAATAATTATGTTTATAAAGTACATTAAATCAATAAATAAAACATTATCCATACTACCATACATTTGACACACACAAACAAATATATTGACGACAACGATATAAAATTATATACCTACATAAGATGGCGCAACATACAGTTTCGAAACAAAGTAGTTGGTCTTGAGAAATGTAGATGGCGTTCTTATAAACAAGATTTTAAAATTTATTATGGTCGAATTTCGACCAACGGGCGACCACTAGTACATTTTAATACATGTAGTAAAAAGCGATTATTTTTTGAATATTACAGACACTATTTTCATTTATTTGCACAGAACTAGGTATATATCATAATTAAATTAAGAGACGGCGCTCACCATACGTGACAACAAAACCCCCGTGTTGGTCCGGGCTCTTTTGCAGAATAAGACCATCTGCCTTTCTTGCCAGGCAGCTCGTAAAAGGCAAGCATAGGCTTATCATCACTAGCACCGTGACATCTGACTAGGTGGTAGAGTCTCGCAGCGACTCACCCGGATTGGTACCTTCGCCTTACCTATTCCTGCTGCCATAACGTCATGACGTGTTCCGGTACGGAGGGTAAGGTAGCCGGTAAACTTACTTTTGCTCGAGGCATAACATCCCGACCTCAGGTTGGCAACGCACCATTAACACCTTTGGTGTCTCTAGGCGGCGTGAATTTCTTACCATCAGGAAATCCGCCTGCTTGTTAGCCTCAAAAAAAAAAAACCAACAAATCTACAGATAGACCAGGATGCAGTTTATCTGTAAATAGCTATTTAAAAATAGCATCTTACTTCCTAGAACCATATTTTTCGAAGTCTATCGTTTATAAGACTCTTCCAAAGTGGTAAAATGCATGTAACTGTCATGTTCATCTTATTGAACATATTTATATTTTGACTTGGGTTACAATCGTAACTCGAGGCTTGCACTAACGTACATATTCTTAGGCTAGTTCTTTGTGTAAAATGTGATACAGAAAATTTTACGCTTCACATTCTTATCATGATTTTATTATTTTATTCATATTTTAAAATTTGCCGTTCTTTAAAATTTGTTTGTCGCCCCCAAAAATTTTCCGCCCTGGGCAGCCGCCCGGTCCGCCCACCCCTGGGGCCGGGCCTGGTATATATGTATGTGTGCATTCGTGTGTGCGTACTATAGGTATGGATCTATGAAATAAATCAATTATGTAATTCGTATTCAGTCAGACTTTAATCAAGAAAATTTCGATAATTCTGTTTATTTGGAAAAAACTTAACTAAACTGAAACACACATTTACACGTACACGCATGAACACACACGTGTCAAACTTGACACCCCTCTTTTTCTTTTTCTTAAGGTTAATTACTAAATGACGCTCTTCGATCATCATTAACTGATAGGTAGATACTTACTATATTTTTGGTTAGCAGCACTAATATAATCTACAGTACTTACTTAATAATAAAAATTATTTTACCTGTTACATTATCTTTAAGTATCAAATATGCTATATGGATAACTAGAATTAAATTTAACTCCCCCATGTTGGACTGGGCTCCTTTGCCTTTCTCTGCGTTTATGCCAGGCAACACAAAAAAAGCGAATATGTTCTTCCTGTCACTGACACCGTGAAATCTGACTAGGTGATAAAGTTTCGCAGCGACTTTCCCGGATTGGTACCACCGCCGCCACCACAACCCCAGTCCTTGCCCTTAACACGTTTCGGTTTGGAGAATAAGGTATTCAATAAATTTACTTTTACGCGAGGCCTTATATCCCGGTCTCATGTTGGTAACGCCTTTGGTGTGTTTAGACGGCGTGAATTTCTTACCATCAGGAAATTTCAGGTTGTTGGCCTTCTGATATCATAAAAATATGTTTCACAATATTAAAAACCAAAGCACAATATCTTCAAAAATAAATCATAATCGGGCTACTCTGTAAAAAATGTTTGAGTGGTTAGCTGTTGTAAACGATTTCAATCATCCCTTGTTTTCGCAAAATAAGGGTCGGTTTTTAAAATTAAAATTGGATCTGTGGGGCCTCGGGGTACATTATATCCAATAAAACAGAATTAAGTATCGATATCGATCTACCTAATATACAATGTTATACGTCTAGCATAAAAAAAAACAACGCGTACGTAGGTCCAATCAATAAACTTCTTCGTTTTTGTCATCGGGTAAATAATTTAAGCGCAAAAAACATACTTCTATTTCAATAATTACCTACTTATGTCATCTAATAAAACAAAAATTAGTATTTTCATCGATTTCTCTGAGGTTTAATTGTCAGATCCAGAATGGCGGAAAAATCTATTAACACACACAAAAAACATAAGTTTAAAATTTAACCTCCTTTTCTTTGAAGACGGTTATTAAACATAATGTGCTGTCGTGAAATACAAATATGTCAATTAAAGTGAATATTTAAGATTAACTGAATACATAAAAACGAAAATTGGCAATATCGCACTTTTACTTAATGGGTAGGTAGATAGGTACCTTAATTAGATGGCGGTATTTATCGGTATTAGTACCGGTATCGGTATACCGGTACCTACTTTCGAGTTTCGAACCTGTATCCAGGTACCAAAATGACTGAATACCAGTAGGTAAGTATATGCAAATATTCCCTACCTAATTCCATAGAACCTACCGTTTTCAATATTTGTTAACAAGTTGCTAATATATCTAATATTATATTGTTGAGACCTTAATACAGCTTTTATAAACGTTTTTAAGTTATTTCATGTAAAAACTAAATTTTGATTTTGACAAATAATATCTGTATTGGGTCTTCATCCGCCATTTATCATTTTGTTATTTACATACATACATATATACATATCTTCACGCCAAGTCCCTTACGTGGTAGGCAGAGAGTATCGAGTGCCAGACCTCACGATCCTTTGTTATTTAGGTATATCTATAGAACAAAAATAATATTCGTTTGGAAATACTGCCCTTGTTAACTGGGCTAACTGGTTCCCAAAGGTGCTGTGCGGGGTAAGAAATGTTTTCGGAATCAAGGTGATGGGCGTGACCTTACCTTACATCCTGACGTGATGTCCAAAGTTGAAACTCAGCCGCAGGAATCAAACCAAACAACTCCTCAGAGCATTCCCCATGATGTACACAATTATTACTGCCCAGTCTAAAAATTTGAACTAAATCGAAAATAAAACGACAAGCAAGATGGATCTTCTCGGTAAGTCGCCTCCCTTTGACCTGGTGATAGTTTTTGTAGTTACATCTAGACGCGAGGCGAAACGTTTGTATGGTCTATCTATGGTAAAACTACGTGCAAATTTTGTTGTATAATGACGATATGCGACTCAAGTTTCGAGTTAAATTTTGTTTCAGGTCTCCGTGTTAAGTTTTCTGATAAAACAAAGTACTACTGTAATTAAAAGTATTAAACAAATTAAAAACAAATCGATCGATGTACCCAATACGTACTTTATCGATTTTAAAAAAATGAAATACTTAATTTTGGACGAAGTACGTGCTTAGGTTGATTTCATTTTTGTGATATTAGTTTTAGTCAATGAAACTAAATCATCTCACAAACGCCTGGTCAATTCGAAATCAAAACCTGAATATGACCTGTGGCAGGAATCAGAAAAAGATTGCATTTTATAGAAAACAAAACAAATATACCTGAAATTGATTATTTATTATCCACAACAGTGTGACGATATATGTGGGGCCATGTACCACAGTCTAACAACTAGGCCAGGCCTTATTGCTTTGTCTTATAAATATTAAAAGTTCATATCAAATCTGTTGAATTAGACTGCGATCCATAGCTTAAAGTTCGCCTTTTATAATGACATGAAGTTTAGAATGATTTACAGACATAGCTTTATAACAAGTAAAAAGCCACAAATATAATCCGACTTTTAGCATCTCATTAATACTAGAAGACCACCAAAGTGCTAAAATTAAATGAATTCATCACTGAATCTAAAATCACTTGGTAAAAATAGTAGTATACAGGGCCGGATTTAGAGGACTGGAGGCCACGTAACAACGAAGGCTTGGGATCCCAATTTTTTTCCAAATAAAATAAACTTTTTTTAGTTGAGTTTTAAATTAATATTTAAGAACAATATACTTAATCATTTAATACAAAGTACAGTATGTAATTGTAAAACAGTAAAAAAATATCAAAGGAGATTGTGCTTGCTAGTCAAAACTTGAATTTTTTTGGAGTCTATAGTGTTAGGGCCCTGTCGTTTGCGCTTTCGCTCAGTTTGGCCTTCCCTAAGTCCGGCTCTGGTCACATATTAATATTATTTCAATACTTCTGATTGTTTTTAACTGGGACATTATTCTACATGCAAAAAGGTCATCAAATGAAATCACATTGTATTTTTGAAATAATATCGCAGTGTTGCGTCACGGTGCAGTGCTATAACAAAACCTGACACAAAATAATTGGTTAGACTACTTAATTGAAAGGATTTGACCAAAAAATATGGCACTCAATTTTAGCCAGATTTTTTCAAACATTTTAAAAAATATCGATATTTTTCAACTACAAAATAAGATTTGATAAAGCCTTAAAACTACACATTATTAATTAATGGCCGCTCTCAGAGATGCCAATTAACATTTAATCTAACATTAAAACACAATTTTGTATAGAAAATGGTCAATTTTAATCAATTGACCATTTTCTATACCAAGATGATTGATGACTCAGAGTGCAACCGTTATTACCTCGCTATAGAGTTAGTCTATACCGAGCCTTAGTTTTATCTGGTACCTATAGCTGCCATTAATATCACAAGTATCGTAAAATAAGATACTTGGAGAGTTACAAGGCTATAAATATATACAAAATATCGAGATCCGAGAACTTATCTTATTTATGAATCAATCTTAGATTACTACCGATACGTTAAAGGGAAAAACTACATTAGTTTTATACTTAAGTATATTTAACCAACTTAGAACGGGCCCTTGGTGACATAGAATTAATAGTTGGCGCAAACATTCGCTTAATGCAGAATGATCAGGGTTCATACCATAAACGCTTGCAACATTGTTATAAGCATGTTGCTAAATGTTCACTTATAAAAGCATCTTTATGGGATACGCCATAAGGTTATCATTTTCCGATGACAATTATTAGTATTACTGAAATAATGTTATTTTAAGAGCTTATGGTAGTCTCTCTGAGCATTTAAAGTGTGGTTTGTGGCCACTGAGTATGTCTCCCCCACAGCTTTGTTGACTTTTTATTACTTATTCACTTGAGATATTATAGTGTTACAAGCAACATTATCTTTTTGAGAATCATTTACTATTGTGTTTGTGAATTATTTCAGAGAAATCAACAATACTGTAACGTGCCATTTACGAGGCGAAATAAGATAGAACTAGCTTAAATAAGAGATAAATAAAAACATTATTCAATGCCTCGCATGTAAGATTAAATTTATTGTTGAGTGTCTTCAACTGTCAAAAGTAGACAAAAATATGCCAGAATATTAACCATTTCTTATCAATCAAGTTTCAAAGTTACGTAACTGTCTAACTATAAATTGCTAATAATTTACTATTGCTTTTACGCATGTCAATAAAGATAAAAATCTCCACAATGTTTTTTCCCTTTAACGGATTGTAAGATAATTATGCACTACTGGAAAATGGCGTGCCCACACAAACCCACTCCGTTTCAGATGAGCATTCACACCTAAATACAAGACAATTTTAAAATATACTATTTGTGGTCCCGTGAACAAATATAAAATTACAAGATAAATTTAAAATCAAGAAAAAACACGAAGAAATAAATCGTTTAAACTCACCTTAAGTGACAGTTAGGTATGATTTTTTTTATGACATTGGAAAGCAAACAAGCAGACGGATTTCCTGATGTTAAGAAATTCACGCCGCCTAGCGTCACCAAAGGTGATAATGGTGCATTGCCAACCTGAGGCAGGATGATAGGCGTCGAGCAAAAGTACGTTTACCGGCTACCTTACCCTTCGAAACGGAACTCGTCATGATGTTATGGCGGCAGGACTAGGTAAGGCGGTGGTACCAATCCGAGCGAGTCGCTGCTAAACTCTACCACCTAGT
Organism: Calephelis nemesis; assembly: GCA_002245505.1. Lineage (NCBI taxonomy): Eukaryota > Metazoa > Arthropoda > Insecta > Lepidoptera > Riodinidae > Calephelis > Calephelis nemesis. The sequence goes on from NJDD01000783.1 coordinate 159,925, forward strand.
CTAAATTGTTGCAGGTAGTTGCGTCTGCTATAGTATGTACTTTTGTAATCTTCATGCGTTATTGAAGACTTTTTATACAGGTATAGAGATAACAGTCGTCGGCACAACCACCAGAAGATTTATATGTGCGTCGCTGTCCTATGGCACTTTTTTTTAAATTAGACCATTCGGGATATATCGTTTGACATGGTGAACGTTGATATTTCTTTACCGGTTTTTTTATTATTATTATTTTTATATAATAATTAATGACTTTTAGACCTTATGTGCATCTACCAGTTACCCTACCTTCCAGACAAGAACACGACATTATTATGGCGGCAGGAATAGGTAGGGCGATGGATCCCTACCCGGGCACGGTAATGTAATAATATACAGTATTGTAACTCGGCCATGTTTTTTTAATTAAATACCTACAGCCGTGAGGTGCGTCAACACGCGATAGGGCTACGAACCTTCAGTATTATACTAACAAATGCTTATTTTAATTGCTTTCTAATTTTATGATCGTAAATACGGTTTTTTTTTAAACATAAATAATGGTTTAATCGTTTAAAAAACCATCCATAACCGGTCAAGCGAAGCTCAAAAATAGCTCAAAATAGTTCATAATTATTCTTTGCTATATTAAATGCCGTAAATACTTGAACTTAAAACAATAAAATCGCTATTACATCAAACCTGCAAATAATTGTATACAGAGTGTCTATAGAACTCGAGACGCCCCGGTATAAACGCGCTTTCGCTTGTTTGTATGAAGATAGAATACTGTAGGTATATTACATTACCATTTACCGTAATCCGGGCAAGTTGCTGCACAGCAGTCTACCACCAGTAGTCTAATCTAATTGTTATTCACGATCACAAATTTTTGATTAATTTTATTAAAGCAATTAAATTCACCCGACATCCTTCGGGAAATTATCTTTTGTACCTATACAGCGAAAAATGTGTTAGTCGTAAATGTTTCAAACTCATTAATAAAATAAATGTTGTTCTTAAATTTTAGCTAAAATTTCGTCTTATTTTGGTCTAAGTACGGTTTTATTGTTGCGAACTTTATGAATGGTTTATAAAGTAAAACATTTTGATGAAGTATTTTAACATTCTTATAAAATTATGCGCGTGTTTTAACATATTTAGCGGTTTCCCGTAGCCGCATTATTTCTGCCTTCATGGAAGAGTTTATAGTTTAGTTTATAGTTTATAATAATACTAATAATAAATATCCCTGGACAAGTTACACAAATTAATATAACCCCAAAGTATGCAAATTATATGCTTGTGTTATGGGTGTTAGTCAACGATACTATTACATAGAAATACTTAAATAGATACCAGAATAAATTTAATAAACACCCAGACCCAGAAATGCAGACATCTAAATGTTCATCACACAAATGCCTGCCCCCGTTGGGAAGCGAACCCAAGCCTCGCGGTTCGTCGATGCAGTTAGGCGATTACCCTAGCCACTCGACCAACGAGGCGGTTTATATAACACATTTTTTGACGAAATATAGAAGTAGTAATTTTCAAAAATTTCAGAACTTAAAATCTCATAGTAAACGGATAAATAGAAGTTACAATAATAGAAATATGCAATCACGTTATTGTTTTAATATTTGCTATGTTATGTACAGGGTTACTTTCAAAAGACCGGCCAAATTTTAATATTAAGGAGTTAAAGCAAAAATGATAGTGCATTTCAAATATTAATTGTCAGATTGTAATAATTACTTTTATGAACATTCATTTAAAATAGCCCGCGTTAATACTTCATTTGTCACGCTACGTCGTACCTACTACGAGGCTGGGCATGCGACAACGGTCGGCGTTTACGTTATAATAATGCATTTTGTATTTTGAGTCAGATAAAAAATATAGTTTGCATTTTTTGGATAATTTAATACCTACTTCGTAAATGTAAAGTATTATCGATTCCTAACCCTCTCTCAAAATTTGGCTGGTCATTTAAATGTTACCCTGTATATGAAAATTAACATGAAGAAATATAGCGTCATAAGTCCTGAAGTAAAGCATTATATCAATTTACAACATTAATCGTTAATCCACACACATTTTACCATGGAAAAAACAGGAACATACTATGTTTTGCAATGATGGTACATACAGTTTAGTATATTTTGATCAGCAAGAAATAATCATGAGGACTACATAATATTATTTGGTTGAGCTTACTTAGTGACGCTGTAAAATTTTAATATTGAATAAAATTTCATTTTTCACTGATAACTTCAATCTCAATTCTGTATTTATACAGGACAGTATGGCGCCTAAAAACTCGAGATCAGACTCAGTATACAGGAGGGGGCATATAGGGTGTGGGGCTTATAACTTTATTAAGTAATATCTAATATCTAAAATAAAAATTAAAAAAAAATAAAAAAAAATGTGTCATACATTTTGTATTAGCTTCTATGACAAAAACTATGTTTAATTTTGATATTATTGTGATATATATATTGTGAATATGTAACACATTTCAGAATACTACCTTTATAAGGACATCACATTAGGTCTCAACCATAACGTTTAGAAGTAAAGTTTAGCTAAATAAATAAAAGAGTAGAATCTGGACATACTGACTAAAAGTACCACAAACAAACAAAGTAACAAAATTAAGGATCAAAGCCACAGGCATCAGATAGTGTTTTAAATAAATACGTTAGATTTACTTTTAATTTGTATTTTAAAATAGGCCACTTTTTGCACTAGAATGTAGCCAACTAAGCATGAGTCTATGTGTCATGATAACTATGTCTTCATTTGGAAATTTTAATACAGATTAGAGAAAACCTTGCGATATCCCACAAAATATCTATTACGTTAATGGTTATATACAGTATCAAATATAATTCCTTTTATTTAAATACTTTGACTTTTGGCATTTTCGAGGTGAGTAGGTGTGGTTAATCATATATTCTTTACCTACTTAATTTTATAAACTAATAGTTATTTATTAAATGTATTTAGGTATCAATATTAATAATATTTAAAGTTTCATTGCTAGTAAATTTCATGTTATATGAAAATTATCATGTAATAATAAAATGTTTGGGATCGTTTATATGATACGACAAAACTGACCCGTTTTATGACCCGATTTAGAAAAAACGAAAAAAATCCAAAATAAGTTTTGAAATACAAACCTGAAAGCTGAATATTCACATTGCTCCCAAAATAAAATTCGAATGGTTAAATTTTTGTGCGGTTTAATTTATGTAGGTAGTATTTTCTTCTCACAATATAGAACAATTACAATATATAGACTTTAGTCTCAGAAACAAAACCAATCTCATAATTTAAAAATCTGAATTAATAACTTCTTCAATTCTAGGCCAAGGTCAAATAAATTTTACCAAAATATTCAAACCAAATCACGATTTCCATTTGGAATGTGCTGTGTTTGTCTAGACAAATAATAAACAAAAAATTAAATTTATTATCCTCAATCACAAAAAAATAACATGTCTTCTTTAAAATATATCAATTCTTTAGATAGTTTTTATTGTAAACTACTAACTACTAACTTAATGGTTTTTGGAAATATATAACAGTTATGCTGTTAATTAAAATCCGTAAATCTCAAATAAAATATGCGAAGTACAACGTATAGAACTTTTCTTACAATATCTCCAAGCTTAGATTATTTTGCTAAAATTACTTTATTCGATATAATAATAATTTTATATTAGTAGCTTATAACAATTATAACCTATGAATAATATATGAAAATTTATTTATGGAAGCTGCCTCAATATTGATACTCTTTACAGCTAAACTTGTGTCCATATCTTATGCTATTCACAATAATAAATATTTATAACATTCGGCAAAAGGACCTGCAATTACTATAATTTGCAATCAAAAGTAATCTGTTGATGAATCAACCGAATGTTGATGACACATTGTTAGATTTGGAATAGGATCTTTCAAATAATGAAAATCACAGAAATGTTCTTGATGCGAATAATTTTAAAAATAACTATATTTTGAACTCCAAAGCGTTTACTAAAATTTGTATTTTTTAATTTAATATAATCTCTAAACGAGTGGAATAATTCCGAAAGGTATTTCACAGATAGCCTAAGCCATTTATAACGTAAATGTAAAATGTACTTAATTAAATATAATTAACAAATTATTTACTTTATATACCAATCACTGACGATTTTCCTTTTCAAGCAAGCAAAAAAATATAATTCTGTCTTCTTAATATTATCTTGTAAAAATATTGTGCAAGGGCTTCGAAAAGTATAGATAGCAAAAAAATATTCCATTTTTTATAACATTATCTAGCATTAAAACTGAGTCATAATGGTATATACTATTCACATAAGCTTTAGAATTTTAATTTTTCATGCAGGGTGATTCCCAGATAGACGCTAATCATAGATTGTTGCGTCTATGTAGACAAAAAATATTCTTTATGAGCTAAAAGAATTTAAGCATAGCCTACCAACTTTGTATATGAAAAAATTAAGCTACTTCAAGAGACTAGAAAAAATACTGGTTAATGTAAATATATTTTAAATGCATCTCATTCAGTCTATCATAACTTTGACTAGAATTTTGTGACTTAAATAATATATTTTATTAATATAAGATATTTTAAATACATTTATTTTAAAGGAAAAGAAATACGTAAATACGAATTGTGTTCAGCATCGGTTTCAGCATAACCGACACTAGTATTAAACTCACGCGACCATAGTCTTGACTTGAAATATAAATAAATTGATTATTGTATTATAAAAAAAAAAACAACATTTAACTATCTTATTATAAATAGATAATACACGATTAGTGGTTTGTGTCAAACAATTGATGAGGTTTTAGGTTAAAAATATCAACAAAAAAAAGACCAACTCATGACATGAGTTATATAAGATTCACCGTATGATTACGGTGAATCTTATTTTATCATACTACACGAATTGATCTAACCTAAAACTAGACAATTATTTATTTGCTTGTGGAACGGGTATTAGTTATATAAAAATTAATTTGGATGGCGATCTCCAATGCGATTTTTTACGCGAGAGTTTAAGTGTGTAAGCTCAAGGTTATTCGATGGTACTAGATATCGTAGCCCATGGACACCATACACACATAGATGTTCGAATCTATATTTTAAGCTTTGTCACTTTGACAAAAACATATGAAAAGATTACAAAAACATTGATTACGGCTCTTCCCAGATAAAGCGCGCGCCAAACATAGAAATGCATCTACTCTCACGTTTTATAAAAATCTATTGAGTACCAGTAATTGATATGAAACATAACATATTCCTATGCAATCAGAGGATTTTTAAGTTAAAATAACAAATATTCGAAGGAATCTGTGCTTATTGCAATAGGTACCTACAAAGTACCTACAACAGTAAAACATACCTCTAACATAACTTACATACTTTAAAACGCTTTAGGGAATAACACGGTAGAAACTCGGCCATGTTTTTAGGGTAAACACCGTGTATCTGGTAACATTAGCCGACTGACAAAATAGATCTGACATATCTGGTTAGCATTTTAAATCTAAGACCAAGTTGTGTACCGTTTTAAAATACGCATGTTTATTAAATTTATTTCAGAATAATTATTATTTTTATCGATATATTTATTAGTATAACTGTTTAGGTATAAGTACGAACAAATTATTGACTCAAGCTATTTCCACAACCAAATAATTAATTGTCTATTTCAAGTTAATCATTTTGGAGATTTTATATACTTTTAACTATAAGTTTATTTTTCATCGAGTATATTAAAAGCCGTGTGTTTCATTCATTTCTTATTTTATACTACTTTCAGTTACACTCAGAACTAGTTTCAATTATGCACATCTTTATTGTTGAAATAGTTATCCGATCACAAGATTAGTCTTGAGCTAACGGTAATTAAAATCAAGTAATAAAATAAATGTAAAACATATGTTTAAAGGTCCCAATATTAGGCAAAACCGGTGAACGAAAAAGGCGTAGAATGACAATATGAGCCAAAGTATCTCTCTTTTTTATTACAGGGAAATTGGAGTTTCACATTGAACGGCGAACATGACCGATTTCCTGATGGTAAAAAACCAAGATCCAAACAATATTAAATGTTATTACTATTATTTATACTTTCTATTATTTGCTATTACTATAATTTTATAGACTATACTAGTATTTTTCATATAGGAATGCATGTGACTTGCTTTCAATTTTAAAAAAATCGGTATTTTTTATTGGAATAAAATTTTTGTATAAAGAGTCTCCGAAACCAGCGTGTTTGTATGAAAAGGGTAATGAATGTGGTAGAATCGGTAGATTTGTAGGAAGCGTTACAAATGATAATCTCTGCATTACTCGCAAAGGATTTAGCGAGATGATATAATTGAAATTTTAAATTTCATGGAAGACGTCTTCTACGATTTGTTCGTTCACTGTACGCAACATACAAAAACATCTCTCCTTTGCATAAATATAGCAAGATTAATATTATGTTATTGAAGATAGATTAGTTTACAAGCGAGATACAATTCAATCATCCAATACTCTGTAATGAATGCTTGAATTGCAATAATTTGCTGAGATTCACGTAAACCAAGTCTTGAGAGTTTGATATGACGAAATAAACTAATCCCAATATTGATAATACCGCTCGCCATATTGAAAAGTGCGTCCAGGTGTGGTAAAATGTTGGTATAGTTGGCTGAAATGAAAAACAAAATTTTAAACTAAATTATACTCTCTATCGTCGGCGCCTTGTGAAATTCCGAATTATATTCAATACTTGCCGACCCGGCGAACTTCGTTTCGCTTGACTTTTTTTTTTGATATGACTAATATGTTGCTAACCTCGCGGATTTTACAATTTCACTGGACTATGTTACATTTTATTAGCTACTTACAATAAAATAAAGTAAAGTTCTCCATTTTACCTTAAATTTTCCTTTCTCCTGACAAGAACTAACACAACAAACAAATTAATTAGCAAAATTGGTCCACCTCTTCCACATGGGTAATAATATATTTTATACTAGTGGTCGCCCGTTGGTCGAAATTCGACCATAATAAATTTTAATGTCTTGTTGATAAGATAGCCATCTTCATTTCTCAAGACCATACTTTGTTGTCAAACTTTTTAGTGCGCCATCTGTGATCGTATATCGATCATCGTTATCATCGATATATTTATTTGTGTGTGTCAAATGCATGGTTGTGTGGGTAATGTTTTATTTATTGATTTAATGTATTTTTTAAGTATTATTGTTGAAAAATATTTGCGTTCCGCACTTCTTCTACATACATATATACTATAAGTGTGTCAAATTTTATGCTCCTGCGTCCGCGCAATTTTCGTAAAAAGAGGTCCAAAGTTTTGGCATCACGTATAAATATACAGATAAACTCTTCAGTGGCCTAAGACTAGTTACAGTGCATCTTCATTTTTTTAGTAGTTATATTACTGATGGTATGATTCAGGAAATCGGATCCAAAAAAGTAATTTAAGTAGGTATATATTTTTACATTGCGCAGATTATGAACTAAACAAGTTATATTTATAAATGATTGTTGTTAATGAGCTCTATTTACATGGTACCTATAGTATATAACAAAACTTACAGTAGTTACATTCCCTGTGAGATTCGCCACCGTAGGTGCGTATTGGTAGACCATCAACTCGTCGTACATCCTGGCTGCAGTGCAGACAAGCAAGCACGATGTATACAATATGACTAGAACTATAGGCTGGAACCATGGCTGCACACCCCTTGTCCAATCTATACTTGTAACGTCCAGTCTGAAAAAATGTTTAAAAATTTCGTGAATATATAAAAAGACTGCTATTATGCTATACTTGCTATACTAACAATATGATACACTATTTTTCACCAACTCCGAAAACAATGTCCACAATTCGTCTGCATGTTTTTTTTTTGGTATGTCACAATATTACTAGGGCAATAGAATCCGGATATTGTATTGTTCCAAAAGTTATGTGTCAGAGGCAGTCCTTTAAGTTTTGTCAAAATCCAGCAAGTAGTTTGTGTTAAATGCATTATTATCTGTAACTCAAGTAGCACAAGACAGATCTTGATAAAATTTAAATAACCTTGGAATCATAACCTACATATCAAAAGAGTATTATCAAATCACGTTGTGGTGATGAAATTGGGATTGGTATTTTGCAATTGTACTGCCCTTATATTATTCTAATTTTTCTTATTACTTTGTATTTAAAAAAAAAATCTTCACGCCTTTATCCCCGAAGTGGTAGGCAGAGGCACAACCAGGGCTCCCACGACTGGCCGAAGACACTAATGCCCGATTTCACCAAGAGCCCCTATACTTTAGGGGACCTTTTTACGTCACTTATGGGACTGTTTCCATATAAAACAGTCCCCTAAAACACGTTAAAAGATCCCCTAAATGTAGGGGCTCTTGGTGAAATCGGGCATAATCCCACAATGTGATAGGTGGCAAGCCTATCGCCAACTGGACACATTTCCAATCACGAGAATTTTTTATTTTTTTGTAGTTAGAAATTTTTAAAATAATTACAATCAACCGCCTCGTTGGTTGACTGGCTAGCATACAAGCCTAACTACGCCGACCAACCGCGAGGCTCTGGTTCGATTCCCGACGGGGGCAGGCATTTGTGTGACGAACATTTTAGATGTCAGCATTTCCGGGTCTGGGTGTTTATTAAATTTATTCTGGTATCTTATTTAAGTATTTCTATATTATATTAAGTATCATTGACTTACACCCATAACACACGC
>NJDD01000783.1:169086-238706 GCA_002245505.1 Calephelis nemesis
TTACCTATCTAAAACTGATAATAAGCATAAAACGCAGAAGAAATAATATGTAGCAACATAAGGCATAGTCACTACTGCATGAAACGATAAGTGGCCAGCATCCAAACTGTCGGAGTAGCTGATTAGCAGTAGATGCATCAAGGATAATCCTCCCAGGACGCCGTGACACGCCGGAGCGCAGTTACGCCATGCTTTTTGTACTGTCAGTGCCACATCTAAAGCGGTGAGGTCTCCCAATCTTAAAGAAATATTTTGTATTAGAACAAGGTATTTATTTTACAAATTTCCTGAAATAAATAATAAAAAGAGTTTAGTTTACAGAAAAATAATTTATTTAGTAGCATTTCTGGCAAACTTCATTCAATCCATTCAGTTTTTATAAGAAAAATTTAAATATTGTTTACCCTGATTCCCTCGGGATATAACAGCATAAAAACTATCCCATGCCGTCTCTTGGTTATAACCTACCTCCTGTCAATTTTCAGCATAATCCTTTAAATTAATAAATAGTGTAACTAACACTTTATTTTACATGTTATATAGATTATGAAAACGTCTGAAGTAACTGTCTTCAAATGAGACGGAATTTAAATAACAACTAGATCTTTAGAAACCCAATCAAATTATAGGGCAAGTCCTGTACTTTCGGACACAGACACTTTACACTTTATGGACACCATATCCCTCTCTTGAATCAAAAGATTCTTGCATTTGTTAAAAAGTTATTTAACAAAATAATTGTGTCCTCTACTTAATAGTGTATCAAAATTATTTAGGTCAATCAAATATTATCTCTTATTTAAAAAATACATATATATTTAGAACACTGCCCGTGTTATGCCACATATAATACAAAAACATATTTTAACGTTACCTTAAATATCTATCTCCTTCCCTTGACTGTTGTGTTTCTAATATTTTGTCCCTTGCAACTGCTCTGAATGTTCCTCCACCTTGAAGGTAAATTTTTTCAGGTCGACGTGAACCAAATGGATCAAGGCGTTCATCATTAGGTGATGTTAAGGGGGAAGGTGAAGAGAATGGATTATCTATGTACTGATCATGATATGGGACATTTGCCTCTAAGCTTTCTAGCATTGTTGAAAGGTCTGTAGGGCGAGCTGAAATACAAATTATTAACCATTGTTGTTAATAGCTAATACAAATAAATGATATAAGATAAGATGTTTGATTTCTAAGAGAATGCAACCAACAACTAGCTTAAGTCTAACAAATCACACAAATTAATCTAACATTACTGGCTCCTTTGCAGAATAGACCATACAGCTCCCTGTAAGGCATCTCGTAAAAGGCGATTATAGGTTTACTGTCACTAACATTGTGACATATGACTAGGTGGTAGAGTTTTACAGCGACTCGTCCGGACTGCAGCCAACGCATTAACTATTTCTGGCGCCATAACATCAGTGCTTGCTGTTGACATGTTCCTGTTTGGATGAGAAGGTAGCTGATAATAAGTTTATCAGCTCAAAGCCTAACTTCCCAGCCTTAGGATGGCAACCATTACCACCTTTGTTATCTCTAGGCTTTTAAATTCTTACCACTAGGAAATTGTCTGCTTTTTTGCCTTCTAATATCTCAAAAATAAAAAACATGATAATAAATAAATAAAATAACTAAATACATATTTGGTTTAAAAGTAACACAACTTTTGTCTGTTAGTATTGGATAGTTGAAAATATGCAACTTATGAATATAATACATAGTTTGATCACTTTACTTGTCAAGCGGATATCATATTACATACATTTATGGTATATGTACATCTTAATAAATCCAAGATAAAATATTTTTGTTTTAGCACTTGCCCAGTGCTTGGGTTAACGGGTTACCGGGTTAACGAGTAAGAAAGGAATTTAGAATTTTGCAACGGGACTTGAATCCTCAGTAGCTAAAATGGTCAGAGCATTAGTCGACTTGAGACAAAAGGTTACAGGTTCAAATCCTGTCTGGGAAGAAATTTTTTATTTCTTCAAAATTTATAGAAATCCAAGATAATTTACATGACTTGAGAAATGGTTCCCAGCAGGTATATGCATTTGTGTAATAAACAAATGTCAGTAAATCATTAGGAGATTGTTTAACTTGTTTCAGTATTTCTTTGTTTATATGCAATAATAGTAGACAAATAAAATAAAATTGATATTTTTAATTAATTATATATTTTTATTTAATGTGAAATTGTTTTATGATCAATTTGTGTAACATAACAAGTCTCACAAATTGGTACACCAATAAGTAATTTCATTTACACAATATGTTTTGATATCTGTAAAAAAAATAAAGGACACTTTATCTAATAGGAGACTACACAAACTATTTATGTGTTTAAACATGAAAAACTTATTATTTCTGAATTAAATCATCACATATGACTGTCAGTTTTGTATATTTATATGGGACTACAAATATCTTAAAATTATTATAAAAAAACTTACTTGCTTTTACAGTAGTTTTTGCTTTACTTCCAGTCTTGAAAACTTTTGGGCTAACATCTCTGCCATTTGCGTGTGTCTCTTGCCGTTCCTCTCTAGTTTTCCTCCTAGTTTTTCTTGGCTTATTTCTTGTCTCTTTTGGTGTACCATTATTATTTTCTACATCATTTGCTTCAATCTCTAATTCACCACTTAATGTAACTACTTCTTCCTTATTGTATTCTTTCAAATAATCATCAACCTTCAAAATCAAAATAATCTGTTAAGTTTACATAAAAAATGCACAAATTACAATTGGCTCTTTTCGCAATATGATATTACATATCTAAGAAACTAAGGATTCTGACATAGTATTGTCCACCTCAAGGCAGGCCTGAATTTACATATAAACATACATATCTTCACACTAAGTCACTTGTAAGATAGGTAGATACTATTCATATAAACTGTTCATATAAAGAGTTATAAGATTTTTTAAATAAAGGGCAGACAAACAAACAAGATAGTAAGAGTTACACATCATCTATAGATATATACATATAAACAGTATGTTGAAGTTTGCATGTTGGGCTTCTTTTATCAGTAAACTCAATGGATACACCACAGCAGTAGCAGAAAAACACAAGACAATCCAGGCAAGTTGCTACTGAACTCTATTTTAAAATGTTTATTTACTTTAATGTAGTATCTTTCCTTCTTCACACCTGCAATCTCAAAGGGAAATAGACTATGATATTGCATGTCGTAGTCTGGTACATTAAAATTAACTATGTGTTTTCTCTCTGAAAATCAATCAATTTTACCTTTTCTAATGCTATAAGACTAGAGCCTGGTACTTCAAAATCGTGGAGATCTCTGTCTCTATGTCGAGATGAATGTCGTTTCTTTTTTCTATAAGAAGGGCTACGTTTCTCCCTGTGTCCACTTGACGGTCTCGATAAAGTTTTCATAAACTTTTCATCTAAACCATTAGGATCGTGTGAATAGAATACAAATGAAGGATTCTTATCAGATTTTTTTATTTCTTTCTCCACAAAGCCCAATATTCCCATTTTTATTTGATCATGTATAGGCAACTCCGCATCTAAAGATTCTTGTTCAGATGTCACCCACTGTTCACGAACTTTAGATTTGTCAGATGTTTCCCCATTTTTCATCGCCTCCTCGTGTGCATGACCATTTGAAAGCTTTCGGGAACCAGACCGACTTCGCGGTTTATCTCTATTTTTATGTTTTGGCGACGGAGATCTCGCGCTCATATGTATTTCTACTACCTCATCCTTATCACTACTTTTTCCTGGCTTCATTATTAATTTGTAATCACTATTTTTCAGCCTTTTTAACTTATTACACTGAATCTATGCAAAGCTTACAACTAACACATTTCTTTATGAACGAATATGAAAATAATGAGAAGCTCTAGCATTTAATAAAAATAAATATTTCAAGATATATTTGTGCTATTTCAGTGATATTTACAGCCAAAATAATATTATTTACACCCACGGATTGCGATAAAAACAAAGGAGTTTCAAATGTCAAATGTCATGTCAATATCCAATGACGTCATAGTGACGTCAGTAAACGAACTACGTTTCTTTCCACTCTATGTGCTTATTAACTTAAAAGTTTATCAAACAGTAAAGCAAAACATATTCTTTTTAAGTTAGAGGTCAACCAACAAACATTCGGATCTCCTGACGGTAAAAGACAACCGTGGTCTATAGGCATTACATATACCTAGATGTTAGTTACTGTTTTGTTATTGTATGTCGCCGTCCTGAGTCGGGGATGAAAGGCCGATTATACAAGTCTACCTGTGGTCTACCGACTACTCTACCCTCTAAACCGGAACGTGACAGTATCCTGTGTCATTACGGCGGTATGAATTATAAAAATAATGGAGAATTAAGACTCTTCCTCCATCTAAACGTTTTATTGACAACTATTTAATAATCAAGGGTTCTAACAATCGAATAATTACAAAAGCTTCACTTATAAAATGCTAGATGGCATTTTTATAGGTCATTGTTAGTAACAGCGTATTGGCACAAATTATAAAGTAGGTACTTACAGAAGCAAATCTCATGTATTGTACTCAAGAAGCGATAAAAGTTTCTTAGTTCTTGTACATACCTCACTTTTGATAACTACTCTCGGCGGTCCTGCTAGGGATGTCATCTTTGTCTAACTTAGGCTATACGTACATACCCAGACAGAATGGCCACTATATATATACCTACCACAATATTTTAGTGAAGTTAAATTGAATAAAAAAATATCAGTATTAAGACTGTTACAAAAAAAAAATAAGAGTACCAAATAACATAGTTTACCTCATTGTGGTATGCAAACATATCAACGTTAGGAAATAAATTATATATATGTTTATTATTTGTTAATTGTTATAAGCATCATTCATAATTACAAATAATTTTAAAATGCGATTAAGTTTAACCTTACCTATATACCGTAAGGTAGGTACGTAGAACCAGAGATTAGTAAATATATATACATATATATTGTCTTTGGTAGAACATATATATCAAAGAATATAAATACTCTTTAGCTAAAGAGGCAAAGGGGTTTGAACCTTTGTAGCTTAGTGCCTGGCCGCCATTTTGTGTTTTCTTTCAAATGGCGGCGCACAATAATGTCTACAAAGCAGGGGTATAGAAACAAAATTGGTTATGTCCTCCGAGTATAATTTTACAGTGTGGAAAAAAACTATTTCATTTATGTTACGATTCCCTTAGTGCTACTTATTTAGATTAAATAAATGGAAAGTAACTAGCCGATTTAATTGAGACCACTGCCTCCGTCCTTACTATCTCAGAAAGTTAAAATATGTTAAATAAGTGTTGGACATAACCACATTGGTTCCCAAACACTGGACGAAACCAAGTTTGTTACCAAAAAATCAGGACGTAACCAACATTGTTACCAACATATTACACAGGGTCGAATTCAGGGGTGTAGATTTTATAAAATAAAACAATAATAAAAATCGAATGCCATATTTTTTTAAAAAATTACTATCTCCATGGTTAACAGTGAATGGCGACACATTTTAAAATTATTGCATTTTGATAGAATTTTGGCGAATTCTTATTAAATGTCGAACGAAACTTTTACAACACAGTACCCGTTACTTGATTACATTCAAGTACTTTGGTTTTATGTTCACAGTGCGGTAGTTTTGGTACATACTTTTAAGAATACCTAAAACAGTATAAAATTTGTTTGTTAGGAATAAAAATACCAACTTGCATCTACCAAATTATTATTTAAAAAACTGGAAAAAACGCCCTAGAGGATTATCAATAAACCCGTTACAAGTAAAAAGACTAGATTTTTCTTGAAATTTGTAAAAAAAATCCAAACGTACACAAACGACTTAAATTACGTATTTCTAGTAGGTAGGTAAGGTAGGTAGGTAGGATAAGTAAAAAAAAATATTAATAATAAAATCAAGCATGAAAATGTTCGGTCCGTGTTTTTAAAGAAATCACAAAGAAAGACATAGCCATATATTATTATTATACCTAATTATTATCGGCCTTTCCAAGAAAGGGTCATAGTTCGGACCTGGAAAAATTCAAACTTACCGGTGTTTTTTCCCTTGATTCACTTGCCATTTGTCGGGTTGTGCAGTCCTTTTCCTTTCGTTGTTTTCATCCACCGGGCAAGCAAAACTATCCATGTTGATGAATCACAATAGCTAACACACTTTTATCTATTAGTTTTATTTATTTATAATAAAAAGTAAGAGGACGGTAACGGTGAATTGTATGAGCAGACATTACTGTTTTACTTCAAATGGCTCCCTCTGATTGGTTCATATGGACAAACCCAGATTTGATACTCACTTGAAAGAGACGTAACTAAGTTTGATTCTAAACAATACTTTTAAATCCAATTTACTCGTAATTTATCCATGTTTGATAACATATGATTTTTTGAGGTGATAGAGGGTCCCAAAATTGAATCGTTGCCATTAAAAAAGTATTTTCGATTTTTTTGGACATAACCAATTTTGATTCTATACCCCTGAAATATGGATCGGGGATACTTAACCAAACAAAAAAGTATAAGGGTCGACATATCTTCTGAAATACCTACCTTAGATAAAAAATACAGTAACAAATTTGAAAATAAAAGTCTTTAGGGACGTATTACTTGTGTTTTTTCTATTTTGTGATATCGCTTTTGGGTTTTGGCGCCATCGAAAGATGAGATGGTCGTAGATATTTATTTAATCAAAATATGAACAATTTATATATATTAAATTCTGCTATCTAATAGTAAATTCATTGTACCCTTAACTAAAACAACCTTCGGAGGATTTAACGTGTTCCTTGAAGGCGGTTCGGACTGTCCCATTGGCAGAAGTGGCGTAGAGCAATTGACCAGCCTCAGTTATTTAGCAGCTACGTAGAGCAATTCGAATTATCAATGACCGGGCAATTACGAATCGGCTTGATTCCTTGGCGCTGTGTGAAAATGTTGGGTCCCTCAATGTTTTCTACCGCATCTGTCATGGGGAGTATTCTGATGAGTTGTTTGGTTTAATTCAAACCACTGATTTCCACCTTCGGACTTTGCGACAGAGTTTAAAGTATCGTGCCCATCATATTGATGCGTGGTCATCTACTACTAAGCGATTCCGATAAAGTTGTATCGCACAACACCTATGTGGAATCAGTTACCTACCGATGGCGGTATTCCCAAACGAATATGACTGGGACACCTTCAAGAAACGAGGGTACTCATCCCTTAAACGTCGGCTACGTATCTGTGATACTCTTGGTTTTGTGGATGTCTGTGGGCGGCGGTGATCACTTTCCATCAGTGACCCACATGCTCGTTTACCGCCTCTTAAACATATATCAAAAATACAGGTACTATGAATAAAAAAAAAATTGTGTGTGCTTATGTACACGCGTTAGAAGTTATACTTTTTCGGCGTAATAAGATAAAAATCTTTTTAAAAATTTTATCTTTTGGCTTATTTTTAGACAATATGACACTAACCATAGAAAAAAAGGTATTTAATACAATAAAAGTTTTATTATAAGTGCGCGCGCATCATGTCGGTTTTTCGTGACGGAGTGCGCGCGCATCGTAAAAATTTACCCTCATTATTTTTTCCTAACGCGCCAAAAGAAGTATAACTTCAAAAACGCCACCCCAAAAACCAAAGATAAAAATTAATGACGGTTAACGAAAAAGCGGTATCAATGTGATTGAATTGGCCAGTATTCAATACGACAAAATGTCAATTTCACATGATGGAGCTAGTACTACTTTTTGTTCTTCTCTACCCAGTTAACATTGCTGTGTACACACCCTAGGCATGTAACGAAGAATAAATTTTGTAATAATTCTGTTAAATTATAATGTTGATACTATTTAAAAAAAGTGTTCTATAGATGAATGCAAAAGTCCGTCTGTCTAATTGTCTGTCTGTCAATTACGCTTTCACGGCTAAACCGCTGAGCCGATTCAAAAAGAAGTATTTGTGTAAGTATGTCTAAAGTCAAAGAGTTGATTTCAAAGATAGGTTAATATTTTTAAAAATTCAACCTCTGCGGCACTTATATCCTATTTTTTAATCTCAGAGACTGAATTGACAGATGCAAATGTCAATTTTACAAATAATGATACCTGTGTTTTTATTGTAGTTCTGTCTTATGATACCAATTTTTTCAAAACGTAAATTAATATCGATTTTCGAAGTATGAAAATCCTTAATTTATTAGCCACTTTTAACCTACACCGAAAATGGTAATGTTGTTTCAAGTATCCTTTTTTTATTTAATATATCGTACTTCCAAGGTGGTTCCGTGGCCGCCAAGTCTAGGTCTGCTGGTGAAATGATACTAATATATAGAAATACTTGTATAGTTAAAGTAGAGTTAGCAAATATGTGTATACTCGTATTCCCTATGACTGACAGCTCATAAGAGGTGAGCAAAGGCGAATCGGGTCATTACCAACCAAACTACTGGTGGTAGAGTGCTGTACAGCAGCTTGTCTGGATAGGGATCCCCCGCTTTACCTATTCCTGCTGCTATAGAGAGAGTTGTGTTCAGTCCAGAGGGTAGCACTGCCGATAGACTTGTACAATTGGCCTCATAGTGACGCACCTACAACATATATAATGTTTATATGGTTCGGTTGTCTCTTACTATGAGGGGAGTCTCGTAGTAATTGTTCGCTATCTTTTGCCATAGAAAAAGTTTGTTGTTTTTAACACAAAACATTTGACATAAAAATTAAGAAGGGAGAAGGGCTTCTTCAAGTAACTTCACAGCGCTGATAGGACTATATGGTCCATGTGTTAAAAACCAAATTCAAAATATATAAAAGACGAAAAAACCATTTTTGCTATTTTCTTTTTTTATCGTATTGGTTATTGTCAGGATAGAAGAAGGTTGCTATAGTAAGAAAAACCGAGAAAGTTTCAGAGTAAGTGGGAAAAACAATACATTAATTTTTTTTAAGAAAAACAATACTTTAATTTAATGCGATAAAAAATTCACTGGGTTGGATATTTATAGATATAGATGACGAATTAGATTACTTTGAGTATTCAAGTACCGAGTCATTATCTGAATAAAAGATAAAATTAATATTTAAAAATAAAAGTCTTATTTTTAAGAATTTTGTTTTGAAAATATACAATTTATCACATTTATTGACCTACGATTATAAAGCAGATTAATATTGTACATATCAATGTATTCTAAATACATAATATGTTCCGATTTTCAGAGTAACTTATGAAAATCGGTAATAGACTTTGTTAACATTTTTCGATAGTGGTACAACACTATTTATGAATTGCAAAAAACTTACAATATTGCTAATGTCAATTTAGTCTCTGAGATTAAAAAACAGGCTATAGGTATATTGAGGAACTAAAGTTTGTAGGAAAATCGCAACTGTTCTGTGCTGACAAAGTCACGAAAATCATATATGTATGTACAAAACGGTATCATGATGGTATTTTTTATCACTATTGTAACAGTAACATTAACTTAGGACTTTTTTAGAAATTATAGCCTATGTCTATCAAGCAACTCAAATGTATTTTTTTTCGCTAATGGGTATGTATATTTAACTCCTGTCATAACACTGGGAGAATGTTAGTAGTATGATCTGTAGCTTACTCTCTAAGCTCGATTCATGCAATATTGGAAATTGGAATTAACTATGTCATTTTAGGTACTCTTGGACATAATACTGACGAATTATTAGGATTTAGTTGATAGTAAATGATAAATGATATTACCGAATTCGTTGAAATTGAATTGAATGTTAATGATCCGCTGGTACTGTATTCAAAAGTACCTAAAATGACATATCCAAATTAAAATTCCAAATCGCATGAAAACGAGATTCAAGAGTAACCCTACTGTATTCTTGAATTTCGATTCATGCGAAATTGGAAATTGAAATCGGATATATCATTTTAGATACTCTTGAACACAACTCTAATTAATTATTGATATTTAGTTAATAATCTATAAATATAAAAGAAAGACGTGTTATACATTACTAATTAGAATATGATTATATTAAAATTAGGAGGTAGCTGAGAACCTGGAAACCAACATGCTATGCTAAGAAACCTAAAAAACAACATTTTATTTTTTCTAACACAAACTGATCGGTTGGAACGAAGTTCGCTGGACTAGCTATTAAACAAAAAAATATTTAATTGGATTCATTGATATTTATAATCCACTAATACTGTTCAAGAGCAGGTAGGTACCTAAAATGATATATCCGATTTCAATTTTCACTGAAAGAAGAGAATAGTATCTTTACGCCCATATCCCCGAAGAGGTAGGCAGAGGCACAACAAGGCACCCACGACAAGCCGAAGACCCTAAGTCCCACAATGTGATAGGTAGCAAGCCTATCGCCAACCGCGCACATATCCAATCCCGAGCAACGTTATCTTTATTAGAAAATTAGAAAAACTTCCAGAAAAACCAATTTTCTTTTTGTTGATTCAAACCCGAGACCTCAGGCAGTCAAGTTCAACAACTGAACCGCCAGACCTCTGTGGCGACAAGAGTATCCCTAATGTGTTAGAAGGTAATTTTGCCAGATATGTATTTGGATTAGGTTGTAACCTAAGACAATTTATTCTAATCTCTGGTAGTAACTAAGCATCGCCAACCACAATTTATATGCATGTTTTACAAAATGATAAGATGGAATACAAGCACACGGCAACCGTAATGGTAAGAGACAATCTTAGCCTATAAACACCATAGATGTTATAGGTGCGTCGTTGTTCTGTTACCAGCAAGTTTACCGGTAACGGTAACGGTAAACTTGCGGACCAAATTTTTAGGCTTGCCGCAAAGCACCCTACCACAAGTGGTCTAGTTGGCATTTACAAAACTTTAGGCGTTCTTCACACAATTTATATCATATGCTTTGTTAATCGAATCTGAGCCTTGGGGTTCGTCGATGATTGAATTTCGCAACGAGTCATTGTTCCTAGGGAGAAAACATTATTAACATATGTCATTGAAAACAGTTAGGTTTAAATTGAGAGATACATTGATTCACGGCTCAACTCAGAGACGTCAAAAAAATCACCTTCACGCTCATATTCCCGAAGAATTTGGCAGAGGCACTACCAAGATACCCGCTAGCCGAAGACACTAAGTCCCACAATGTGATAAGTGGGAAGCCTATCGCCAACCAGGCACATACAGTGTCACGTTTTTTACTTTTAAATTTTTATTAGAAAATTGAAAATGCATGTTTTTTGTGACCCGACCCAGGAATCGAACCCGGAACATCAAGAAGTCAAGTTCGACTCAGGAACGCTAGGAGAGGCGGTAATGGCTGTTATTGATTTAAAAATAAATAATTTGACAAAATATGTTATACGCTACTACAGTATAAAGAATTCTACCTACCAGCTGTGCTACCAGTAGTCCAACTCCTTTGTTATTGAATTCATGCCGACATTTTATATACCTACTCACGGCAAGTCAGTCAAGGGTCAGGGTTGTCAAATAATAACATTTTAAACATTTCATGTAAAAGTTTTATTTTAAAATGGCAAATAAAAAAATGTGAAGTTAATAATGAAACCGATGATGGTCTTGCTGAAGTTTCGTCCACAAAATTTTCATCCACAATGGACGAAACGACACCTTTTATTTTATTATTTTTTTCACCGACGATTCATTCACTATCAAATTATTGAAGTTGTTTAGTACAGTCAGATAAAAAAGTTTTATGCTAATGAACAATATAATAGTAAAAAAAAAACATAATATATATGTGACAACAGCTACATTGATTTGGCATTACTTACTTACAATTTTTAATGAAAGATATAATCCATTTAAACTAAAAAAAATTTTATAATATTGGAAGGCAAACAAGCAGACGGATTTCCTGATGGTAAGAAATTCACGTCGCCTAGAGACACCAAAGGTGGTAATGGTGCGTTGCCAACCTGAGGCCGGGATGTAAGGCATCGAGCAAAAGTCAGTTTACCGGCTACCTTACCCTCCAACCGGAACACGTCAACAGCAGGCATTGACGTTATGGCGGCAGGAATAGGTAAGGCGGTGGTACCAATCCGGGCGAGTCGCTGCGAGACTCTACCACCTAGTAAGATGTCACGGTGTTAGTGACGGTGAGCCTATGCTCGCCATTTACGAGCTGATTGGCAGGAAGGCAGATAGTCTATTCTACAAAGGAGCCCGGACCAACACGGGGAGAATGTAAAATCATTCATAATGTATTATTCGCAGTATGTGATATATTTATGAATCCATTATAAAGCTTTTATGCTTCGTACCGTCGTAGTAGGAGTGAAATAATTTTCACCATGCTATCCATAAAATATTTGGATTTGTTTTACCCACTTTAACTTTATACTAATTACTATTATGTGCTAAACTTCATCATACGTGTAAAAAAATTTTTAATGAAATCTTGAGTAATTGGTGATTTTGATGTATCAATTATATAAAAGTTTAAAAAACATACCTAAATGGATCGCTTTATTTTGTTAAAGCTTTGTATCTGACTGTATAAAAATTTTTTTTTAATGGTGCACGAATCGACAGTGGAAAAATAATAAAATAAAAAGTGTCGTTTCATCCATTGTGGATGAAAATGTTGTGGACGAAACGTCAGCAAGCCGGATGGCTTATTTACGACTAAAAACGGAACACATTCTGTAAACCATTATAAATTTACAAGACAGCTAGTATTACATTATAATAAAATACACTATAACATATTTTTAACAAATAACGAGTGCAAACCCTTCTAGATAGAGAGCGCAAACTGTATGGAGTTTGCGCTCGCCGACCCTGCTGCTCGCTTCCCCGCGTTCCCCCCAGCGTTGCTCTATGCAAGTACATGAGTCGGCCGACTGTTAGTATTAACACTGTGACGCTACCATTTGAATACCTACACATTTTCTATATCCTATTTATATAATAGGTCTATCTATATTTATATAAAAGAATGTCGGATTTGTCACAACACTTATAACACGAGATCTGCTGGAACAATTTTCATGGTTTTTGATTCGTTGGATTTTTCTCCGCCTCTAATAGCAGAATACACCCTAAAACAATAAAAACAAAAAAAATACTTATGAAAGATAAAACGAAAATCGTGATAGTTAAACCGATTAGGTTGAAAAATGATGGAGAGGTAGATTAGAACCAGGAGAAGGACTTGGGGTACATTTTATCGATTACAACAGCGAGGAAACTAAGAAAAACGACATTTTAATTTTTCCCATACAAACTATATGGGCGTAACGAAGCTCGCCGAAATAGCTAGTAATAAATAAAAATCAATTGCTGTTCGTTAGTTTTACTAAAACTCGAAAACGGCTGAACCGATTTGGCTTATTTTGGTTTTTAATTATTTGTTCAAGTCCAGGGAAGGTTTGAAAGATTAGAAGAAGGAAAACCTGCGAGGAAAAATAACATTTTAATCATTCCCATACAAACTGAAGGGATGGAACAAAGTTCGTTGGGATAGCTAGTCATACATATTTTGTATACAAATAAGTATGTACTCAAAGTAATGAGTGATATAATATTCGTTTAGAGTTTTATGAAATGTTAAATTAAACATAATCATAATCATGATGGTCGAATATTTCGACTTTTAAAACTGTTAAAATAAAGGTTTTTTCTAGATTTATTATTTGTAATCTAGATCGTCAAATAAAGCAAAATAAGTTATATCTAATTAATACTAGTAGAGCGGTACCAGTTTGCGACTGGACAGGAATCACAATTTTGGAATGCAGCCGACCTTTAGGCAACGCCTTGTCTCTGTCCAAGTTATAGGCTTATAGCGGTGTCATTAGGCACACCTTTGTTTGTGACCAATATTAACCAAAATCATTTATATATAACACTTGCTTAAATAACACTTGTAGCTATTGCTACATAAGTAATATAGAATTTATATTTAGCTTTTTTTATGTTATAGGAAGGCAAACAAGCAGACGGATTTCCTGATAGTAAGAAATTCACGCCGCCTAGAGACACCAGAGATGGAAATGGTGCGTCGCCAACCTGAGGTCAGGGTGTTAGGCCTAGAGCAAAAGTAAGTTTACCGGCTACCTTACCCTCCGAACCGGAACACGTCATGACGTTATGGCGGCAGGAATAAGTAAGGCGATGGTATAAATCCTGACGAGTCACTGCGAATACTCTACCACCTTGTCAGATGTCACGGTGTTAGTGATGATAAGCCTATGCTCGCCTTTTACGAGCTGCCTGGCAAGAAAGGCAGATGGTCTATTCTGCAAAGGAGCCCGGACCAACACGGGGAAAAGGTAGGTGGGGAAAAGGTTTTTGCAGGTAGCTTCCACATTAAAACGAATTTTATTGTCAGCGGCAGCACTAGGGCTGTGCGAGTGGTGAGACAGCTTTGGGCGCCTTCATATGTGGGGTTCTAAAAACTCCCTACCACCGAACGACTATCAACGTGTGCGCTTAAATAATATTGTTTCAACGTGGGTGACGTTTAGCGGTATGGGAAACGGGGCTAGGGTAAAATCAAAGTTGCATAGAAAAAGCTCTTTTTTTGTTAGGAGGAAGGGAGGAGCGCCACCATAAAATCTAGCACGTCCTAAAAAAGACTAAAACCGCCACAATAAATACTGTCCTGTAGGTCTCTAGGCAGGTATGAATTGCCGATAGCTCTGGTATGGAGAAAAATCTGCAAGTTATACTGTACTCGTGTACTAAACATATCCACTAAAAATATTTAAGATACAATTTTAAATTTATAGTAATCGCTTGAATGCAAACATCAATCACTGCACGTCATGCACTGAGATTTTATTTAATCTTAAACTGCAAGAAGCACCGAGGCGTAGCGTTACATATACGTGCAACGGCACAATATGAAAATTAAGCCTAGTTGGTAAAATGCTAATCTAAAATTCATTGAAGCATTAAGGGGCCATATACGCTAAAATACGTCAGTCAGCAGTTTACTGTTTTTTTCATACAAAGCAATCATATATCTTGCTGACAAAAATACACAAGATTAACATGAATATGCTTTACTAGACTAGTGTTTCCAAAACACGATTTATTTCACTTTGCTCGATAGAAAAAAATCAAAAAGTTAACAATTTTTTGAAAGCTTTTGCTTTCTGTCTACTTCAATTGTGAAAATATCGACACCAGATTTAACATAAACATAGATAAGTACTATACCTAAAAGATAAGTGTTTCAGTTTTTTTTCAAATTACTTTTATAGTGTCAAAAATAGTGATTTGTCGCTTATGACGTTTACTTTAGAGCGCCATTGTTCATAGTAATCATGGAACGGGGGAGCGCGGTGATTGGCTCTTCTGGCTGACTGAGTATGGGGCCTTAAGGATGGTGACATTTTAATAATGATCGTGAAAACGGATAACAACGTGCGAGCTTGCGTGTGCATTTACAAAATCTATTATACTTATTTATGCTTGCTACTGCAGTACAGCGTGAACTTCGTAGAGGCCTTATCGATGCGCATGTTTGTATAGGTGTGGTGTTTCGAACATTTGTAGATTTTTTCCTTACTGTTTCGTGTTTGTACTGAGGTAACATTGAGATATGTTCAACTTGCTCTGATTGCTACGATAATCTTGTTTATATTTGTAGCCATAACTCTAATTATCTCCACTATAGTGTTGCAGTATGAAGGATAGAATAGCCGGTAATCTTGCTCACGCAATAGATTGAAAATGTTAGCCTCTAATCAATATTTAGCCAACCCTATCATTCTTTTAAAACTATGTTGTCGATTTGTTTGTAAGTTTCTTGTATGTTATCCTTTGAGCTTTTGTGTTGTGTTTATGCCTTTGTGATCTTGCTGTTTTATACCAGACTTGACTTCATGGGTCCCGGGTTCAATCGGCAGGGCAGGGAACAAACAATACATATTTTTTTTTGTTTTCTAATAAAAATAACATTACTCGGGATTGGAAATGTATCCATTTGGCGATAGGCTTACAACTTATTTATTGTGGGAATAAGTGCTTTTGGCTACTCATCGGTTGTACAGAGAACCTCTACTTTTTCGGAGATACGGAAGTAAATATATTTTTTGTTGTTGTATGTTTCCCGAAAGTTAATTTAATCTATATATGTGTAACTTATTTTATGGTTAGATTCAATTTGTCTGAGTGTAATTTCTTTATTTATAATTCGATTTAATGGTTCATTAAATTTTCTTCATTTCTTAATTACAAAAAAACTGGTGGTGGGTAAAGTGGTCATTAATTTGCTTTAGTACCATTTCTAATTATTTAACATCACCTAAGATCCGACCATGTGGTAGCAGTGCCGTGTACAATAACACCTAGTAATCAAAATTTTAGGACAAAAGGCACAAATTCAATCTTACTCCACTGTAATAAAATTATATGCTTGTGTTAAGGGTGCTAGTCAACAATACTTAATAAAGAGATACTTAATTAGATAACCGAATCAGTGTAGTAAATAGCCAGTCCAAGAAATGCAGACATCTAAATGTCTATCACACAATTTATTGGTTCCGTCAAGAATCGAACCCGAGCCTCGCGGTCGGTTGGTGGAGCTAGGCGTGTACGCTAAGCTCTCGACAATCGAGGCCGTCAAAAACCGACAGAGTCCAGTCCAAATCAGTGATTTGTGTAGGAGATGGTTGCCTTTACCAATAGGAGAGCTATCTTTTTGTTCGTTTTATTAAAACAAAAAATCTAACAACATTTTAAAATCAGTCGTTTTCGCTTTTTACTTGGACCACACGCATTTTATTATTGTATCATATAATAAACGTCTAAAAAGGCGGTGATTAGTGTAAACTATTAAAATTAATGCAAGAATTGTGAGAGAATTTGCATAAAATATCATAATTATACATTGTTAGTAGATGATAGTGACATATATACTAATGATCGATGGCTATTAGAAACCTAAGTTAGCACATTAAGTTTTTGGAAATTAAATTAAACCAAAAGATCACAACCTTTAAACTTAAGTACTATTAAAAAACTCAACGTTATTATTAAACGTTATTAAAAAACTCAACAGTTCCTACACTGCAACAATTCGCTTCTATATACCTAGCTAGTAAACTAAGCAAGCACAGTAATATAATAAACATATCTAACGCCCTGACTCAAAATCTCGCTTTGAACTTTAAAGTCTATATATATCACTCTTACTTTCTATATGTACCTACCTATAGTGATATTTATAAATTATGTTTATAGCAGAACTCCACCAAATCCGATAATAAAAATTAATTTTATATTGAAACTTATTATAATGGCTTAAAATGCACCTGATAGAAAGCTCACGGAAAATCTGAGGTTTTAGAAAGGGTATATGTATATTATCGCTTTGAAATAGCTTACAAAACGCATTCTCTATTCACTCCATTCCCTGCACATACTCTCCTTTTTACATCCACCATGCACCTTCCATCCCTGATAAAAGCACTAACTGAAACTAACGAAAATAAGTTGCCTTTATTAAAATTATTTTAAACTTAACATTTTGAACATGTAGACAAAACAACTAGTACATGGCGAAAAGCCATTACCATTAAAACTACCATCCATCACAGTTCCTTTTGATTTTATTTCTTACAAGCTTAAAAGATGATAATTAAAAATCATTTACATCTTAAAAACAAAGACAAATCTCATGCACGATGACGTTGCTCCAGTATACAGATTACCTTTGCAGTGGAGCATGTCTTATATGCAAATGATTTTGGCTCAAATTGCGTCAGATTGCGCAAAAATGACGTCAGCATCGACCAACGTCGAAATTCTTGTGGTGAAAGTGCGTTGCGTTGGTGTGGGACAGCATTGAAAGGGAAGGGGGAGATAGTT
This sequence comes from Calephelis nemesis, assembly GCA_002245505.1. NCBI lineage: Eukaryota > Metazoa > Arthropoda > Insecta > Lepidoptera > Riodinidae > Calephelis > Calephelis nemesis. Next base: position 186,947 of record NJDD01000783.1, read on the forward strand.
GGGCCAGACTTTTGCGGTTAGTTGCTGTTGCATACTTCCATTAGCTAACTCGATATTATTTGCTTATACTATTCGTTAACGTAAAAAAAATAAAATAAGATCGATCCCTCCTGCCTACCACGCAAGTGACTTGGCGTGAATATGCGTAATTCATTTACATTTACACCAATTTTATTGTACAGAGGACCGATAATAAATAAATAGATTAGATCAAGAAAAAGTATCGAATCTCAAAATAAGCAAAATAAGTGTTCGTTTTATGCGAGTACCAAGGTACTCCCAGGTTAAACGTGGTATTATAGTCTTTATTAGTTATTACCTATACTATAGTACGAACAATATCAAGCTTACATTATTAACCTTTCACTTTGGTTTTCGTTTATAAGTAAATAAGATAGTTGATATCTTATTTATAAACATAGATTAAAGTAGTCTAATGCTAAAGTTGTCATTGTTGTCTGTATTACAGTGAAACAAAGACAACAATATTAAATTAAACTTTTGAATACTTTAGTATATATTCCTTAATAAGTCGGCAGACTTCTCATTTACATTATCCATATACAAATTGTACCAAAAATACTTTATTTTTGGGTGTCTGTACGACATTCGTAAACAACGCATGGAAATATTTATGACGCAATGCAAGTAAACTCTATTCTCAAAACATATGCCAACGAATACACACATAATCAGCGCTATCCCATTCAAGATGTGATGGTACCATAATCTAATAACATCAAATTAGCTTATGACTTAACTCTCTTGTTTTCAAACTCATTTGTTTATGACAGATTAATTCTCTCTAAGGCATAAGTGATGGTAAAGCCAGAAAAACTGCGACGCGTGACAGGCTAGGTACCCTTATGCGCAATGCATTACCAATCTACATATCGAAGAACTTTAGAGTAAATTCTAGTTGCCGATAGCTTTAAAATATAGATGTGATATTTAGCAAATACCATTCCAAATGCCAGTGTTGTACGAAATGAGATAGCGTCAATAAATTTGCTTCACAAATATGCCGCTAAAGATCTTAAGGTCAGATGGCAAATGTTTTATTTCAACTAATTCCAGAAAAGTGGGTTAAATGATGTCGTAAAAAACTGGATCATCTTCTTATCATAACGGTGCATTTGGATAGAAGTTTAAGGGAGGACGGATAAATCTTTTATGAAATTGTAAAATTTGTATCTGTGTCGATCTGGGTCCTTTGTATGAAACATAGCATATGCCGCTTTGCCTTGCAGTTTGTCAGACGCGCGCATAGATTTAATTGGATATAATCAACAATACCACTAGTGGTAGAGCGCTATGTAGCAACTTATACGCGTAGTCATCTACCGCTTTACTTATTTCTGCCGCCGTTATGGTAACATCATGTTCTGATCTGTGAAGTAAGGTAGCCAAAATACTTGCACTTTAAGCCTAATACCTCAGGCATGGGATAACGATGCCTAACACCTATGGTGTCTATGAATCACGACTATCTTTTTCCATCAGGAGAGCCGTATGCTTGTTCTGTCTCTTAAAATGACGATATTCATCATCGTCTTAACGTTTCTTCACTACGTTCAATATATAATACCCACCGAGTTAGTCCGGGCTCCTTTGCAGAATAGACCATCTGTCCTGCTCGTAAGAGGCGAGCAAAGGGTTAACGTTGCTAAAACCATGACAAACTACGAGGTGGTAGAGTTTTCCAACGATTCGCCCAGATTGGTACCTCCGCCCAACCTATTCCTGCCGCCATAACGTCAGCGTTTGCCGATGACGTGTTCCGGTTCAGACGGTAAGGTAGCCGGTAAACCTACTTTTGCTCGAGGCCTAATATACCGGCCTCAGGTTGGCAACGCACAATTACCAACTTTGGTTAACATGAATTCGAATTGAATGAATTTCTTACCGTCAGGAAATCCGTCTGCTTGTAAAAAAGTAAAGGAATATAAAAATATGCTTTTCACGTACTTCTTCTCTTAGCTCGGTCGTTGTCAACGGCAAATGACTGCCGACATTTTGTTGGCTTTTCTTGGGTCTGTTTTTTACAGACACTTATTTGTAGTATGGAATTAAGGTATTTGTTACCCACGTAACTTGACGATATACGCAACATATAACGTATGGTAATAAACACGTCTCCCAATCAAAGTAACCTTATTGTTATTATATTCTCATTAAATTTACACTCCAAAAGAATGCAAACCAATGATTACAAACAGTGTTTACAACCATTTAGAACCCCTACAAGATGGTTTTTCTGCAGTTTGTCCGCTTCGTCATGGACGTGACGACTGTCACGAACGTGAGCGTTTCTTTTGCGATATCCAGCTTAGCATCTCTATCTAGCTCAACACAAAAATGTTACTAACATTTTGTAATTAAAGACTAATTCGTTGAAGTTAAATTTTTTCACCACTTGAGTCCAACTTGACAAAGATCAGAGATTTAATTTAGTAGGAAATAGTTGCTACAGGCAAGCAAAAGCTAACAAGTTTATATTTGCCGAAGAGTAGTTTAGTGACAGTAGCTGTCGTTCATTCGTCAAATATGAATTAAAAAAAGGGGATTCGTCGCTTAGTGATCATCTGTTTTGTTGTATTCTATTTGTGGGAATCCGTTGAGATATCGGGATAAAAATTACCCTATCTCTGAGTTGTATTAAATTATAGGCAGTAACAAAATTTTGTCAAATAGGTTCAATAATTTAAGAGTTAATCCCAAACATACGAGACTTATTTAAATCTCTACATGAAAGAATTATCGCCGTATTTTATAAGTTTTGTGTGAGAGGGTCCTATAATAAGCTTAATCCTTTCCTACAATAATTATTCTTTTCTAAATCACTGGATTAGCTTCCCTATGTCGTGCTCCACCATATATCTTCTCAATATTTTGACCATTAGTTTTTATAAATGTCCATTTACAAAAACATTTCATTTTTTTGATAATTTAAATTGTGTCTAAATTTATCGTATACCTATAATATAAATCAGGAATTATTCAAATAAAAGGAACAAAATCTTAAAAATGGCCATTTATTATTTATTATTATAAAAGGTACAAGATTCATAAAATCTACATTAGTTTGGTCATACATTATAACTGACGCTAACTGCGCCATATTTGTATAGCATAAGTAAATCCCAAGACACCAACACCACCTTAACTACATTTTTACAATTTACACTACCGGCGGGCTCTTATAAAATTTATTTTGTCCCGAATAAATTCAAAACGGCAATATCTATTTGGCACAAAATTTATTCACTTTTTATACTTAAACTACCGCCATATTACTAAATCTAAATTGCATGAGTCCCACGATAATGTATTACATCATTTGAATCTCTTACACGTACTAGTTTATTAATAATATCATTAAGTACGATGTTAACGATGTTCATAAATAGAATAAACAATGAGTGTCTGTATCTTTAAGTTAATTAATGATTTCTATAAAACTACTTTTATGTACAACGTCTTAACCTAAAAGTTCATAGAACGTACTAGAAATATATCATAGATATATGGGATAACCATTACCAGCTTTCGACGTACGACAAAACCAATTTGGTCAAAAATCGTCATCTATTCGCCGGTACAAAAAACTTAAAACTAATACAAATTGACCCATCCATTAGAATTCTAGAGAAAATTACCTTTCTCGAATTTTATGGAGGATGTTCTTAGTGATACCTTATCATCTCGTGACGTTACTTCATCAAAAACGAGATGTGTATCATCATTAACCAACTGCGTCGTCTTTTGCGGAAGTTGCAAAAGACCACCAGTTCTCGCTAGTCCGCCTTACCGCGGCTTCGCAACTCTATTTACAATAAATATTTACAATAACTTAAATTTATAGTTTATAAGGAGTACGGATGACAAAATTGATAAACGAGCCTTTGACTCCTTTCAGTTTTCTTCATTATCCCTTTCTTGTAGTATTGCCTGATACTCCTTGATAGTTTGTCATAGTTCATTGCAGGTCTGTTTTTTCTTTTCCCCCACAACCTTGCGACACGGACAGAATCTTCAATTTTGAAGACACCGTTACCTGCGGACAAGTTTCGAATTTAATATCACTGTGGAGAACGTATGGTAATAGAGGTATTGTTTTTGCGAACGTACGATGGTTTTATATTATTTGATAAAATAATCTAACGGGGTAGAGAATTTAATTACAAGCATATAATTTGTTTACTTTGGGGTTAGATTCAATTTGTGTGACTTGTCCAGGGACATTTATTTATTTAATTCAAGAGTTAACTTGAGTAGACTAATGATGTTTTGAGTTCAAGTCTCAAACCCATATGACTCAACTCCTGTGTCTAGCGGTCCGGCGTCGGACTTGACTTCTTATGGTCCAGGGTTCGATCCCCAGGTCGGACAACAATTTGGCAAATATATATTTACAATTTTCTAATAAAAATAACGTTACCCGGGTGTAGCCGGTTGGTGACAGGCTTGCCATCTGTCACATTGTGGGACTTAGTGTACTTAGCTAGTCGTGGGTGCCCTAGTTTTGCCTCAGCCTACCCATTCGGGGATATGGGCGTAAATATACTTGCTAACTTGTATATGTATCAAGACTTGAAATAAAAATTGTGCAAGCAAAGCGCGGGCTTGATGTTCCTCAATTTTATTTCTATACTTCAATATGTAGGAATTTATTTTATCTCGCTGACATTCCATGCCAAAGTATTGTTTGGAATGGCTTGATTAATTTAGATATTTAAGTATTTACTTTTTGTATTTAATGTAACATATAACTTCATGTTATTTTATTGTATCTTTGAAAATGTTGAATATTTCAACAACACTAACCAAGTTAAGTTAAATAATTCTAAATTCGTGACCGCTGTATCTCAAACCGTCCATAATCAATTTGAATTGGATTAAAATAATAATGCCTCAAGACATAAATAGACACAGGAACAAAAGATCCAAACGGAATCAATAACCGAACGTACCATGAGCTGGTCACGATACATTGATATAACCTTTACTTGTTGGACTTAACTGAGTACAGATGGTAAATGGCTGGTTCACCTTGGTTCGAGAATGTCGCTTTGGATTTCCAACTAGATACGAAATAACACCGAGAAATATAAATTGGTATTTGAGATTTGTTACATTAAATAATGTAATTGAAAGACCTGATTTTTTTATGATATTGGAAGGCCAACAAGCAGATGGATTTTCTAATGGTAAGAAATCCACTCCACCTGCAAACACTAAAGAAGGAGATGGTCCGTTTCCAATCATAGACCGGGATGAGCTCAAGTATGTTTACTGGCTACCTCATCTTCCTAACCAGAACACGTCAACAGCAAGCGCTGACATTATGGCGGCAGGAATAGCTAAGGCGGTGGTACAATCCGGACGAGTCGCTACAAGACTACCACCTAGTAAAACTTTCCATAAAAAAAATCTAATAAATTTTATGACTGACTGACTCCATATATATGACTGACTTCACTATTTGATTATTGTTTGTTATCGGTTGACGGACTTTAAAAAAAAGAAGAGTTTATATGTTCGACACCTAATTTTTTTTAAATTAATTATTTGTAATAATAACTTAAGACTAAGAAACGTAAGTACAAGAAAAGGTAAGGTAAACGTTTCATGAATGTCAGTCTGTTTCCCTGTCATTTCTGAACCGATTTTAATTTTTTTGTGCACTTCCGAGGTGGTCCTATTGCAACCAACTCTACATTTAATAACGAAACCTCAGGAAAGTCAAAGAAAATAATATTTTTTTGTGTATGTAGATGATTTACTAAAATCGAAGTCGGTTTCTAACACTAACATTATATGTATGTGGTTATCGAAATTCATATATATAGATAATATAATCAACTTATAACATTAAGTTAATGCTCAAGTAAATGCTCAAGAAATTGTTTGTTTACTTGAATGCCCTTATCTCAGTAACTACGATTTGAAAAAATATTTCAGTGCTTAATAGCCCATTTATCGAGAAAGGCTTATAGGCTGTTTATCATCACGCTAATTATTATAGCGGATGAAGTCGTGGGCAAAAGCTAGTTTTATATAATTACAATCTTTAGTTTGATTTTAGTGATGTTCTACAGATCAATTAATTGATACATTATATAATCGATGTACTTGATTTTAGATTACCGGCTCGTGGTTATCTAAATAGGCTACACCTACTATTAGCTTAACTGAATTACTTATTGAGTTATCACGTGATATTCAAAAGAAGAAGTTGAAAAAATAAAATCAAACCGGATATTATTTTATAGTCATTACTTAAAGATACTTGTCGCCTCTGTGGTCTAGCGGTTCAGTTGTTGGACTTGACTGCCTGAGGTCCCGGTTTCGAATCCCGGGTCGGGCAACAAAAAGAAAATTGGGTTTTTCCAATTTTCTAATAAAAAAAACGTGGCATGAGATTGGATATGTGCCCGGTTGGCGATAGACTTGCCACCTATCACATTGTGGGACTTAGTGTCTTCAGCTAAATGTGGGTGCCTGGTTGTGCCTCTGCCTACCTCTTCGGGGATATAGGATAAATGAAAAATAAGAAAGTTTATTGTCTTTTCTTCTATATTGATATAAGGTAAATGATTTTTGTTTGATGATATAATTTTTTAAAACCTTGATACCTTATTGGCTAAAAATAACATTGTAGTCGTTAATTTTAATTGAAATACTTGCTTACATTAAATTAATTTATAAGCTTTTTAACTCTTTAGCCGATTTAAATGATTCAACTACAATAATACAGCTATTTAATAGTATCTTTTAACAGATCGCTAAAACATTTAGAATCATTGCTATGTCTTGCATTTTATTGCTTTTTGTAAAGATTAATGGTTGAAGCAAGTGATAACACCGGTGTAATGATAATAATGAGAAAAATAGGAGATTTTCAGAAGTTTCCTTACCTTATGGTGGCAATACATTTTGTTTTTTTATTTCTTAAGTAAGTAAGTTTCTTCAAGCCCATATCTGCGAAGAGGTAGGTAGAGGCACAACCAGGGCACCCACGACTAGCCAAAGACACTAAGTCCCACAATGTGATAGTGACAAGCCTATCACTAACCGTGCTCTATCTAATCCCGGGCAACGTTATTTTTATTAGAAAATTGAAAATAGAGGTTTTTTTTCTGTTGTCCGATCCGGGGAAAGAACCCGGGACCTGAAGAAGTCAAGTTCGACGCTGGACCACTAGAACTCAGAGGTGACTAATTTCTTACAATTTTAAATTTCTTATAATTAGAAATCAATTTTGCTTACTTAACTCTAAGTAGATGCTATAAAAAAAAGTATCTTCACGCCCATATTCCCCAAGAGGTAGGCAGAGGCACAACCAGGGCACCCACGACTAGCCGGAGACATTAAGTCCCAATGTACAAATGTTATAAAAACAAAAAAAAATATACTCACTTCGATCTAACCACCGTATCGCTGATCCGTGCACATTTGGTGACTGGAGGAGCTCTTTCAGAAACTGCCACAGGTGTATATGCGTGCTGCCTGACTTTGCCTTTACTATAGTTTGATTTGCACTTGTCCCCGCTGATTCTGAGTCTTCATCTGGGGATAAAAAATTGGGTTAACTTATTTGATGAAACGGGTGTACAAAATGTTCCCAATCTATCCTTTTTATATATTTTGTTACTGAATCGACGTAGATTTAGTCTGATGACCCAAAGTGGTTAAACCAAAAATGGTTGCAATAAATTTTTGGATGCAAAAAATTAAAACAGGACTATGCAGTTATAACTACAATATTAAGTCTAAATTCTAATAAAGTTTAAAGTCTTTAAATTATTAAACAAATGTGACATGAGCTGTACATACAAAGAGCATACAGCTCATGTCTGTATGAATTAATTAAAAAAAGTTAAATATTTTCACGCCCATATCCCCGTAGAGTTAGGCAGAGTCACAACCAGGGCACCCACGACTGGACGAAACAGTACGTTCCACATTGTGAGAGGTGGCAAGCCTATCGCCAACCGGGTACATATCCAATCCCGAGCAACATCTTTTGTTGGAAAAAATTACAATTTCTTTCTGTTGTTCGAAACGGGAATCGATCCCAGAACCTCATGAAGTCAAGTCCAACTCCTAGACCGCTAGACCAAAGAGGCGATTAATTATGACTTGATTTTTCTAAATGACTCACTCCACGAGGCGTTAAGAATCGATTAAGATTTAATTTATCATAGAAATATATATATGTATATATATATAATTCATCATAGAATAGAAACATTGTAAGTTCTTATCAGTTCAATAGAAATCAGTTCAATAGAAATTTTAAGTCTATATACGGTTAAAGCTGTGAATTACTATAATTAGTAACTGATTACTGATACTAAAGAACGAAAGAAGAAAAATGAAAGAACTGAGAACTGAGTACTGATTTCAATCACTGTCAATACCGAAATAATTTTTGATAGTTTAAAATAAAGCGTGCATTTTCATGGCCTTCAGTTTCATGTAAACTAACTCGTCACCGAAGCAATCAGACAGTAAAGCTTCACAGTAAATGTTTCTGCGGTTTGTATTTACAGATCTATTAACAGAAGGCTAGTGCTAAATTTAACAGCGTTCAAAATCTGGCGTTTTACATATTTCATATTTTCAATCCGTGAAAAATTCTACCGTTGTTTCAACTTGTCGAACTATAAATTTAAAAACGTATATGTATTCACAAAATTGTTAAATCATGACTAATTAAAATTTATGAAATCAATCTTTGGCGAAAAAACAGATTATGTAACCAAGAATCTACATAATATACATACACAAAATTTAGGTAAAGATAAAGTAAGTACGTAATACAGTTTGAACGTTAGTATTATTTCCATTGAAAAAATCTTCCCACTACAGTCTTTTTTAAACATTGCCTACATTTTAATTGAGATCTCGATTCTTTAAACTGCCCTTCTTCAAATATGCGAATATGACAGCATTGAAAGAACACACATATTTAACTTGGACTTTATTCATATTGTCTAAAGATAGTTCGAGTTCTGAAAAAAAACTTTTTCACGCCCCATATCCCTGAAGAACATCGAAGACACTAAGTCCCACAATATGATAGTTAGTTATAGTTAAGCCCATCGTCTACCGGGCACATAACCAATCCCAGTCAGAGTTATCAGGTCAGGAAGGTTGTAAGAATTCTTCTAAATTTTAATTTCGTCTAAAAGTCCTGCCTGCTTCTCAAACTAGAAGTACTTGCGCACTTAAGCAATTTTGATTTGTTTTCATTTGTTGTAAGGGTTTAATCAGCGGATATACTGATTGAATGAAATAAATATAGCCCAATGATCTTGTCTACACACGACCTTGTAAGTCTGGTACAGGTCTATCTGGGTCATCGGAAAACGTCGTAAAAAGTAGACTCGACGTATATGGATTTGTGGAAAGGAATAAACTCATTGAACGCCTGATGGATGTTTGAACTGTAACTAGATTCAATGGATTATACTTTTTTAAGTTAATTTTGTCCCTTTCTAGGACCGGCTAAGACCTTTTGGCCATGCTGCCATGTCTTGAGATTTTGCTTTTAAATAATATCAATTTAAGAATCAGAAAAAGTGGCATTTCAAATTGAAATACACTTCTGAAGCATGTATATATCTTCACGTCCGATTCCGCGACGTGGTAGGCCGATGTATAACTAGAGTACCTATGATTAGCCGAAGACGCTAAGTTTCTCAAAGTAAAGATCCGGGCTATCCAGGAAATTCAAATAACATATTCTTTTTTGTTATCTTACCCGGGAAAATTGCCCGGGAACTCTTGAAGTCAAGTCCAACAGTCCAGACCGCTACACCACAAAAGCGACAGTAAGACAGTTTGGTGAGATGACAATATTATTAAATGTTAATAGAAGTTATATGTCTTCAAAATATACAATTTGAATCTTATTTCAAAGTAAGAAAATTCTAAGCATGTTTTACAAGTGTTAGTCTACGATGCTAATACTCGTATATAGAAAAAAAATGTAAAGTATCTTAAAAAAGTATCTTCACGCCCATATCCCGGAAGAGGTAGGCAGAAGCACAACAAGAGTACCCACGACTAACCAAAGACACTAAGAAATATAGAAATACTTAAATAGCTTTGAGAATATTTTTCATTAACACCCAGAACCAGAAATGCAGACATCTTGGTTTACATCACACAAATACCTGCCCCCGTCGGGAAACAAACCCAAGCCTGACCAACCAGGCATGACCTGGTGATGTGTGGTACGTAACCCAGAATGAAATGACCAAGTAAGTAATTGTCTTTGTGGATAGTAATCCGGTATTTGCCTTTGTGGAGTAGTGGTCCGATATTTGTTTGTGTTGACGTTAGCTGCGTAAGATTTTGGTTTCGATTCTCGGGTCGGTAAACTCAAAACGAGTATTTTTAATTTTCTGATAAAAATAATTTTGTTTGGATTTGGATTAATGAGCGGTTGCGATAGGCTTGCCACCATAATATTATTGGACTGAGTACGTTTGACTAATCCAGGGTGTCATGGCTGTACCTCTGCTTATTTCTTCGGGGATGCAAGCGTGAAGGTTCTATCGAGTATTCCAAATTACTTCACATTAGACTAGCGGCCCGCCCCGGCTTCGCACGGTTATGAAATATACATATAAACCTTCCTCTTCGATCACTTTATCTATAAAAAAACCGCATCAAAATCCGTTGCGAAGTTTTAAAGATTTAAGCATACAAAGGAACATAGGGACAGAGGGAGCGACTTTGTTTTATACAATGTATTGCAGGTGATATGATCCTCACATTCCTAAGTCAAAAGTAACGTATAACGCAAAGTATTTTAGTTCTGTTTACAAAAATACCACAAATCTTTCATCGATTCGTATTGATTTATTCTTAACATGTATTTATTTTTACTGGTTCGTGTATACATTTTCTATAGCTTACTGCATGTTCGGAATGTTGCCTTGCTAGCATTGCGCAGATAATTGCCGATAGCCGTTTCCTGTGCTACTATCAACACTTTTTTCTATCTTTGATATAAGACAGAGATACGAGACTGTGGCTGGTTTCACTACTACAAAATAGACATACGGACGCTACTAGAACGGCAGACACTAACCGTCTTACTACAAAAAAGTATAATTAAAGACTCGTTGAACACATGTTTTACTAAACACTCGTTAAACACTTGTTTTAATAAACACTTTCTAAAATTGTACTCTAAAATATTCTGAACCAATAACATCCACACATAGCTATGAAATCAGTTTTAGTCCGTACATCCAGTGTTCTATAAAAAATAACTTGTTATCTATAATAATTGTACTAAGTGCTGAACTTATTCTATTGTTTTAAATGCAGTGGCTAACGCTGAACCGTTTTCTTATAAATATAATATCCCTAGCACGTGGCTTTGCCTGCCGTGCAATAAACTATTGCTTTTATTTATGTTTACAGACCACTTTGCCAATAATATACTAGAAATAGAAGAAAGATACTTTTGATCTCCTTGCCCGTATCCCGGAATGGCTAGACTACGACCAAAGCACCCACGATTAGCCGAAGTCCCACAATGTGATAGGCAAAGTTTTTTTTAATTGAAAAAACCACAATGTCTTTTTGCTTACCAACTTGGAAATTGAACACAGGATATCATGAAGTCGAGTCCAATGCCGTACCACTAGTCCACAAAAGACAATAAAGACTTAAACCAAAAACAGGAAGAAGCAATAATACAAGAAATAGAAACAATGACACTTTTAATTTTGCCATGTAAATTATTTTTAGCCTTATCAGGCGGTATGAGGTTCGCTCGATCAGTGTTATTAAAATTGATTCGTAATGTGACATCACAAACACAACAGCAATAAAGCTGATGATATACCGATGAGATCCAAAACGAATTTAACTTTGCGATGCCGCCATCTTTAATCTTCGATTTTCAATGCAGTAATGTCCTCTTTCTGTCTGCAATTCCCTCATAAAGCAAGTTAGCAGGTCTAACATATAGCCATATATCATTGGTTCGTTTGTCTGTCGTATGTGGGTCCTCTCGGCTAACGGTTGATCACAATGCATGAGTTTGATGCATTGGCGTGCTACATAGCTCAAGCATTTGCTTTTCTAATGCACAATTTTACAGTATTGTTAATTTTAATGTCGAGTTACTTTGGTTTCTAAATTTACCGACAGTACATTGAGTTTTGTTTGTTTATTAAATTTGTTCCAGTATCTATGTAAGTGTTTATATATAATAGTTTCGCTGACACTCAGTAGCGTACGCTCCATAAAGGAACGAAAGCAGTGCTTCCTTTAAAAATTGCATGTGTACCTATTTACACATAACACAATTTTAAATAAACTTACTATAATTTTATAAAATAAAACGATTAATATTCATGTCATTCAAAAAAACTAATATCTTTATTAATATCAAGCAATTTATGAACACATACAGCATAAGCATAAAAGTGTCGCCATTTTTGTGTAAACGTGGCTAAAAACTCTAACAAGATGTGCATTTACAATCCTTGCATTTGTATTATTTCGCACGTTTCTTACACGTGTGACAAAAGGCTACCTTACGTGCTGGAACACGTCAATTACAAGCACTAGTCTTCTGGTAGCAGACATTGGTAAGACGGTATTAAATATAAACGAATCCCAAGTTTCACTAATTATATTATTTTAAATTGCACTCTACCTATTCCACAAGTGACTTGGCTGAAAGATATCTATGTATGTATACACTTACCATCACTCATGTCTTCTGCGGTAGGTAGAATAGGTGCAGGTGTTGGTGAAGGTTGGTCAAGGTCTGTCCACTGAGTATTTCTCCAACTTTCGTGTCTGGCTGCCTTCCAAATCTCCAACTGTGCGTATAACGTACTGCCGGCCTAAAACAAATATTTTTCTGTTAATCTCTATTATTGTAACTTTACGTTTTGTCTTCGAATTTGATGATGGCTTACTTTTTATTAAGAAACAGTTAAAACATGTATCGTGATGTGCGAGCGAATAAACAAGGATTTCTAAACAATTTTTTTGTTGTTATAGAATCATCTTTGTTACCATTCAATCATTTTTCTATTGCGCGAGCCCGTTGAGATATTCTAAAGATAAAACTAGCTTTTTACAAGTATTTCGACAATAAAATTAGTTTAGTTGTTTTGATGAGAAAACGGAATTTACATATGTACACACTTTGTATATATTATATACTTCCCTATTTATACACTTTACAACTTTGTAATGTACAATATAAAACGTTAACAGGTTTATAATTATAATGTCTATTAATTTTAAGAATTTTCTTTAAATCTTATCGTTGATTTCGTACAAAACTAGGCGTCCTTGAGCATATTTTAACATTTCTTATTATTTATCTCAATTTATGGGTTTTCAAACCAGATTTGTCGATTTGTATGCAAACATTGGTTGGGAGCGATGTCGCGAGACTTTCATCGGAGAAAGTCGGGGCAACGGCGCGTATCATGACAACCATCGCCACCCACTTGGCTGTTTAGATGTTATATGTCGGCGACAATAAACTAATCGACATATTTATACTAGTCAGGGCCCATGACTTCGCACGCACATCACGTCCTTACAATTCTCATTCAGATCGATCTTACAAGATCGATTTTATAGTAACACTTCTAAAGTTTCAACATTGACTTTAAATAGCGGAAACTACATAAGAGTCGGCCTAGTAATCTATAATATGAAAATAATTTTACTAAATGTGATGCTAAGCGCATAACTTCCGAACGACTGGACCGGTTTGGATAGTTCTTTATATGTTGTATTACTTATTATTAGAAGAAGGTTTTAATGCATAGAAAAACCGGGAAAATGGGAAAAAACAATACTTTTATTTTTCCCAAAACAAAGAGTCCAACTAAACGGGTGGAACGAACTTTGCTGGGACAGCTATTTTATTTATGAATTTACGTTTAATATATTTCACTTGAAAACAAAAAAAAATTGGTAAAGCGACAATAGATTGTCAAAACTAAACAAAATGCTACTGTACATTTTTAAATATATGTCTAGGAGAAAGCATTGGCCAGAAATCTCATAGCTTATTCATTTCTTGCACTATAATAATAAACAAAAACAAATTTAATTATAAACAAAAAACAGCAACAAGTATATTTCAGCTTATTTCAAAATTCATTTTCAGGCAGAGTTTCCGATCTTAATTCAAACATTTTACGCCAGTGGAAAACCAACGAATTTAACACAAAAAGAAATACTAGAAAGAATTCGAAAGACATTTATTGACAAACGAAATATTCCATGTAATTACCAATTCATACTCTTACAGTTAAGTAACAGTACTTAAGTACTCGTGTGCTTCAACTCAGAATTATTAGTTTATAGAGTAATCTTTGTGTAATCGAGTTTGTAACTTGGTAAAACCAAATGCTAAATCTGTTACAGTAATCGTAACGTTACGTTTTCGTTACGTAAACGTTAGTTAATTCCCTTTACGGATTTCCTCGATTCGTTATCCTGCAACATTACTCGTAATATATGAAATACCACAGAAATACTTGTTAATGCTTTGTTCTTCCGTACCATTGTTAAATTTCCGTGCCATTAAAATCAAAACTGTTTTTAAGAGAGTGGCAATAGTGAACAAAAATATTTAAAGAGAACGCTCTTCTAAGTCGTTCCGATCATGTAAAAAAAAGATAGATAAGATATTGACAAAACACATTATACAATGCAAATGTGGATGAATGTACGGTCGCAAAATAGCCTATGCTGTTATTTCATAACCAAGTTAACCGAAGGTGGTTTCAAGAGTCTCCGAAACCATCGCGTTTGTGTGAATGAAAAATGTAATGAATGTGGAGGAAGCTAGTTCTGCAAGGATCATAACATTTGGTACTCAATATTCTCTACCTACTTCGTAAGGGTCTAAAGGGTAAATATGTGTAAAATCGTTTATTACACTATTGTTACTTCATGCTATTTGTTACAGTACCCTACCATTTGGTAATAACTTTACCTGTTACAGATAGCTTGAATGCCACTACTTTACCTATTAATATCACCGCGATTGTTTCTATTGTATTACAGTTCGGAGTAAAGTTAGTCTATAAGTTCCATTACAGAAGAAGCTAAACGGAAGCTCACGGAAGAAAAAGAACCTCAACCGCAGTTTGACAATGTTCCTGCTGCATGCCTTAATTTGATATTTATAAAGAATTTTATTTTTTTACCACTCAGTACCCAGGAACTTCAACGGTATTTTTGCCTATAAATTCAGCTTGAAAAGAAAATATCTTTGACAAAAATAGCTTAAAAAATCAAACATAAAAAAATAAAACTTGTTGCAGTATTGGTCAAAATTTCATTTATTTCTAGTATCCGTAAATAAAATGTATTAGCAGTGACACTCGAGATGTTAGGGGTCAAACGATATCTAATAATAATCAATTTAAAACTGTTAAAGCATTACACTCCTTTTTTGACAGTAAAACATTATTAAGTTAATCACTAAAAATGTTAAATTATTTAGTAATAAATGGACAACAACATTTCAGATATTTTTGTTTTATTATCATAATATGAGTATTCGAACTGTGCTCTTTTATCAACTACCCTTAATCTGAACCAGGGTCATGAGATAAATATGAGAACTAAGTGACGTATCCCCTTTACTGATTACAACTTTGTAGCATATCTTGATGTTTAATAAAGTGCTTTAATTTTCAGGTTATATGGTAACTATATAAATGTGAGTGAGTTTGGTATATTACGAAAAATAAAATGAACCGACGAATCTACCCATCACTGAGAGATGTTCGAACTTATACTAAAGATGACAGGTAGGTATGCATCAATCTAACAGACTAAAAAGCTTCTAACGTGAATTACCTGCACTACCATTCAACCTAGAAGTCCTGTATTTAATGGAATTAATATGAAAACCAAACAGGATTTGTTAAAGTTGTCACTAAGAAAAAGCTTTTGTTTCGTACTAAATTATAATCCTATAATAAAGTACAAAAAAATGTAGTTTTATGCGTGTGTAGTAGCAGAGCTTATCGTATCTCATAATCTCAAATATGCCCAAGTAATAAAACTAATAACAACGGTCATCGATTTAAGGATAACATTGATCATATTCGGAGTTTTGTAGATTAAAATATTATTTTTTTAATGTTGATAAAACCAAATTACTCACTTGTGGTGCCCTCTGGTTGAATTCTTCCTCTGTGAGTGCAATAAGTGAAGCACCGTCCATAGCGAAATATTCTGCAGGTACCATCGGCAAGTTAAAATGTTGAAGTGTGAACATGACCCAGGATTTTACATCAGCAGTGCTCCAGTGCATTGGATCTAAAAACAATTGGAGTATTATTTACAAAATATTCGTCTTATATGTCAAGTTATCACTCAATGTCGTCACTTTGAGATAAGTGGTTTGAAATAAAATAGCCATTGATAACCTTTATAAAAAATATTAACCTATAACCTATTCTTGGTTGAATTTATTAAACTCTCTTGGATACGTCATAATTCGGACTTTTCTCCGCTTCTGATTTTAGTAGAAAATAGAAAAAGCTCCTTATTTAACCGTCTTTTTTCCATTGATTACTAGATGTCGTTAGCTACATAAATCAACGGACTCAGGTTCGATTTCCGAATGACTTTGTTTTTCCTACTGACTAACTAAATTATATTTTAACTAAATGGTTATCAGACTAATTTTTATATCTTTGGTCGTTTGGTTGGTTTCTACGGTTGGTTAAACACGGCCGTAATCGTAAAACTATTGTAATTTGTCCACTATTTTATTATGTATACTTTCTTATATTTATAGTTAATATGTTTACCATACCTCAAAGCTTAACAACTACAGTTTAAATGGTTTCCATAAAATTTTTATTTTAATTTGAGCTATAACTTATATTTTAATATTCAAATATATGAAGTCATAGTTCATCGTTTCTGAATCATCAACGTCAATGGCATAGCATCATAGTTTTCTACGAGTATCTAAATCGTAAAAATGATTACATGCCTATGGATTCACTAAGATTCAATAGCTGCAGGGATACTAACAGGAAATATAAAAAGCCTATGTATGACTACTTTGTCACAAATATGTTGATTGTTGTAAAGACGAAAAAATCATGATCGTCGTTACGCATTACTTACTCATGTAAAGGTTTGTGGAAGCTAAATTTTTTAGCAAGATTATAAATCTAGTAAATTATGGTCGTTTAAATATTTAACTTATGTCTCGTCATCGATAAATTTAAATTCAAATTTAATGACGTAGTCTAACATTAAAGATGATCCACAGAGGCTTGTAGATGCTAAATTAGTTGCGTAATCTGCTATTCTAATAAATTTCTGCGAAACCATTATAATCAATTACGTAGTCAAGTACAAGCGTCTACATAGAAACGTTTTATTTTTTATCTGCTATGCCATAGATGTGACGTCATTATTAATTGGTCTGTCAATACAATATTCTAACTTGTTAACTATTAAAGAATGTTATGGTTTATAATTTTACATTAAATTTACTTGCAAATGTTACCTAGTGACTCACCTTGTGATATCCCTAATACTGTGCAAGTATTTTCTACATCTCGCTTTGATTGTTCAATTGCCATTGAAAGAACACGATCCATGTCAGGTGCTGTTAGAACTTCCTCTCCGTTGCCACCGCTACTGTCTTCCATTTTGACTGATCCTAATTCTATTGGAATTGGTTTCAAATTTAGTCTTTTCTGGAACGTAGTGTCTTCTAGGGCTGATCTCAAAAGTATATGATCTCTAGGCTCATCAATTTCAATTTTTGGGGTTATGTAATTTTGTTGAACGTTTTCTTGTAATATTTGGTTTTCTTTCAGTAGCTCCTCTATGTCTATGTATTCTTCGTGAGGAACTGGTGATGAAAATTGGTTGTGACTACCATACGAAATGCAGGAACCTGACGGTGATTGTGGATACGGAGAGGTGAAACCAGAAACTGATAGCTTGTTAGGTTCCTCTTTTATATAAACGGGATATGGTAGGGAACTGTACGGAGAAGGTGGTTGCAGAGCCACGGTGGGAATCGATCCTTCGTCTGATGATGGTGAAGGTGTGGGATAGCCCTCGAAATCGTATAAGCGTTCCAAAAAGTGATTATCTTCTGGATAAGGAGGTGGCGGCTTAATATGTGTTGGCGGAGAATGCAACATCGGTTCAGGTGGGGACTCAGCGCCAAGAAGGCGCAAGAGATGATGAATATCAGCTGGTGACGCTGGCACTGCTCTTTCGCCCTGGGAGGCCGATGGAGGGCTGCACCCAGAGCGTGGCACCGTCTGTGGCATCTGTAGACAAAGAAAATTCGCCGTTAGATATTCAATCATTCTTTTAACATACATATTTCAAAATCAAATTTGGAAATTAATTTAAAGAAAACTATTTTTTCAGGTTTTAAGGTAAAGTCACCTTCATGATTGATATTTTTTTACAAACACACCTTCTAAGTATCCGATAGTTTGAACTGTTGTATTAACACAATGAAAAGTAGGTTTTCTAATAACACTTAATAGCTTCAAGATGTGCAAATTGTACCATATTTTCTTTATATGCATATATTACTTGTTTAATAACTAGTTTTCCATAGAATGTCGATCAAGAATCATCCCATTGTCTACTATCACGATAATTTATACTGACTAGTTTTAATTATGATCATAGCTAGGTAGATAAAAATAACATTTTAATTGTTAAAAAAGAAAAATGTTAATATTTAAATAACGTGACGCTACTAGTGAGCGTCACATTTTTTTGTATTAAGTGCTTTGCCTTGCTGTGTCATCGGAAAAGCAAATCCATATGTTCGCATTAAAATCTAAAATCCCTTGACATTGTAAAATTGTACTACTAATATGCTAAAAACTAAGTTAAATTTGCGTCAGTCTTTTGACGTAGAACCAGATGTCCTAAACAAAATATCCATCTCAATTCTGAAATGTTGTTTGTTTATGCGACCGTCAAGCATTTTAAAATTAGAAGAGATCTATAGATCTTTTGAGATGATTGTTTGAATAATGATTTCCTGATCTAAAACTAAACTTATTCCGGATGAAAACATTTTTTTGAATAACGTCATTGGAAGTGGGTAGAAGCGTAGCTAGTGTCGCTCTCAAAAAAGAATCGAGATTTAATAATTTATTAAAAATATCACTTGACGAAAAAATGAATCCATGAGTGTTAAATGCAAGAAAAAATCACAGAATATGGGTTTATAAATATGTTTAGAAAAACAGACCTCCGAAATCATACAATCATAGATCCTTTTTTTAGTTCTTTACATACGATAACATATGATAAAAATGTGGTTTTAGACCTAAGTATTCTATAAAAGTATAAAAATAATTTTGCAGTCTGATGAAGGTCTTCTAACAAATATTTATAAAGCTATTTTTATAAGTGTAAGACCTTTTAGCCCATTCGTATTTAATACATTAATTCTGTTCATAATAGCAGTAATTAATTGTTTCACAAATGATTTAGTAATACTCACTCTAAACCTTAACAGTGTCAAGCCCATCTCTACTTGCCAGTGCTTAGAACTTACTGACTCTCTGTTTACTGTCATAGTAAAATCTAGTTCATGTTTAACCGGTTGATGAACAGGCTGACAAGTACTTCTTGTTTTTAATTTTTCAATTTGCAAACAATGATTTATTCCCACGTATATTTTTATCTTTGTATTATTACTTTACAAGATATCAAATCAGATTCTTACTAATTTCTGCGTATACGCAATAATTGTTAATTATCATTTGTTTAAAATCTGAAAAATATCATAGCGTGTCACTATTTTTTTTAATATAAAAAATTATAAATCCTCGTTTTCTCAAATGTTAGCGTACATGTCTAATTTCATCGACCTACGAGGCTCTTTGATTCCCGATGTTGGTAGGTATTTTTATGATAAACATTTAAATCTCCATTCCCGGGTCTGGGTGTTTATTAAATTTATTAATTTATTGTGGTAACTATTTAAATATATCCATGTAATAATATTGTTGTCTAACGCCAACAACACTAACATATTATTAAATTACTTAGGTTAGGCCAATTTGTGTAATTTGTCAAGTTAAAGTTATTTATTTACTTATTATTGTCTAATAGTTTCTAACTTATCAAATTATGGTTTTAAAAAAATGGGGTTTTATGTCTGTGTCGGCACTTGCCAATCGTCAAACTATGATTGTACCTGAATTATTATTACCTCGCAGCGTCCATTTTTTCGCAATGATACTTTTATTTAATAATTCTTATTTAAAAAAACTAATTTTCATTTCCCTTGGTCGTCGCATCACGTTTACGTGTGAACGGATGAAATAATTTCGCATTTTTTTTTATTTTAGGTATTTTCAGATTAAAAAAATATTTTAATTCATTCATAGTCAAGATAGGACAAGATCTGTCTGTTTTCATATAAATACAACAAAGATAAAAACAAACATATCTGAAGTAAAGTTTTGAGGCTTTAGTAAATCTACCTTTTAATACAATTACTCTTTCCAATAACGATTATTTTTATTTGTCTACCAACACGACGCGATTAAATGCTAGGTAATCATTATAATGTGTAATAAACGTGTAAAAAACACTGCCAATATTTATGACGTGGTGATAAAATAGTGTCTTCAACATGCAGTAATTAGAAATGGCGGTACTTAGTCAGCTTTAATACAATAATTTATTATTTCAGACTCAAGTTTTTTTGTCGCAGTTAGTTAGTCTAATGTTGTAACAGATAATTTTTATTTTAGATAATCTAGTTGCGTCTTTTGTCTAAGCACTAACCATGAGTTTGCGGCTTGTCAAGTTTACTATACGCGCTACCGTCTCTATAAATTATTTGTATGAAAACTTTGAACAGCGCCTCTATTGGTAACTAAAAGAAACTTATTTTTAGAACAAAAGTGTCATAGATTTCGACAGGTAACGTAATCTACATCAACTCATTAGATGTAAACCATTAAAAGGAAAAATACAGATGTATATTAGTTGTATAATACGAGTAAAAAGACAGACTAATTCATCTTTATATCTAGTTGAGCTGACAAACCTTCTCCTGACAATAACCAACAATAAAACAGAATAGACAAAAGTAGTTCAGGCGTGACGTGATCACCAAGGGTATACATTCCCTTATAAAAGATTTTAGTACCTACCCAAAACAACGGACTATTACGAAAGTCTGAACATTCAGTTTCAACAATTGCATTATGTCAGCACCAAAAATAGTCAATCGTTTTGTCATAATAGTTTTGATTATTTCAAATAACTGATAAATAATATAGTTCCAAGAATTGCCTTATCTCACATTGCAGATATGAATGTATCTACTTGTGATTTGACAATTCATATCTTTTACCTATTGTACATTTTTTGTATGCAACTTTGACTTATTATAGTTTAAAAAGTATTTTACCACGAGCACTAAAATATTTTTATTCCTGCCGCCATGACGTCCAATGCTTGCCGTTGACGTGTTCCGGTTTGGAGGGTAAGGTAGCCGATAAACTTACTTTAGCTCGAGACCCGAAATCCCGGTCTCAGGTTGGCAACGCATCATTATCATCTTTGGTGTCTTTAGGTGGCGTAAATTTCTTACCATCAGGAAATCCGACTACTTGTTTGCCTTTCTATATCATAATAATAATTTGTGTCAGATCTTATCAAAAATCCCTTAATATTTACATTAACGCGTGATGGAATAATAAACATTAATTTAATTATTTTATTCAACATATATTTATAATAAAAAAAAGTATCTTCACGCCCGTATCCCCGAAGAGGTAGGCAGAGGCACAACCAGTGCACCCACGACTAGCCGAAGACACTAAGTCCCACAATGTGATAGGTGGCAAGCCTATCGCCAACCGGGCACATTTCCAATCCCGACCAACATTTTTTTTATTAGAAAATTGGAAAAATCCAATTTCCTTTTTGTTGGCCGACCCGGGATTCGAACCCGAGACCTCAAGAAGTCAAGTCCGACACCCGGACCGCTAGACCACAGAGGCGACATATATTTATAATGAAAATAAATAGTAAATGTATTAACAAAACAGTTATACAATTAGAATACAGATGGATGTCGCTACCCCCGGGAGACATAAGTTGGCATTTTACGAACAAATCGCTGGAGTGTTATCTGAAGGTTGTGTCAAAAGCCTCCATAACGTGTGTGTTTTTATAAAGTCAGTTAGGAATATGTAGAGAAAGCTACGAAGGTCTACACGGATAGTCACATAGCCACTCGATGCTACCCTACTCTCTGCCTAATCTACAACGAACTTGGCGTGAATATAAGTATTTCAATCGAACTTTAACGTTTCTGTTTTTCTACACTCATAATAATTATGAATTGAATAATTAAAATAGTCATATCAAATCCTCTCCTTTAAAGTTCAAATTTAATGAATAGGCCATAAAAAAATAAATTAACCTTTAAAATTTATCTTAGTTTTATCAACATCGGCCACACCACAGAATGCCGCGAATCTTAGTGGTAAAGAATAAATTATGAACCGACTAGAAAATGTAAGCCAATATTATACTGCCAGCAAAATGTCTCTAGATTACGTTGGCGCCAAATATGCGGAAATGTTTAGCTCCGTGAAAAATTAAAAATGGCTAGTAAAGTATTTTTGCCATATTATAAAACTAATAATCACTTAGTGTTTCTTATTACAAGTTACAATATGTATTGTTTTGTTATGTGTTGCCAGTTTTACTAGTATAGAATATTAATTCATATTTAACCTTTCATAGACGTTGATTTGAACGCCAAACATTTTATTTTGTAGCTATCTACTGTCTATGGGAAAATGCTGACATTTTTTTATGAATGATTCGCTCCAGTGCTTTATAAACAAAATGAAAGTGCTTCTTATGAGGAAATTTATTAAAAAATTCAACATTGATTTTTTTTTCTTTTTGTCTACAAAATTTATATTAAAGAAAGAACTCTCGATCTCTCCAACACTCCATCTCTCGTTGATTATCTACCCTGCATTTGGTAATTTTCTTCTTCTTCTACTATATTACTCAAGTCTCAGATGAATTTGAAATATATTCTTAATGCTTTTACCCTGAAACTGGTAATACTTAAACTGACACTTGAGCTACCCACTATTTCACTTTCCCAACTCTCGGATCGAATTCATTTGAACGCGATTTTGATTCCTTAGATTTTGAAAAAACTGTGTCGTCATTCTTCCTCTTCTGAGAACGGTTCTCCGAAGAAACTGTGCGTTTCATCAACGGATATCCGCTCGTAAGTAAATTGTATAAAGTTTACCGACCTATAGTAGCCTGTCAGGAAGCCGGAAGACTTTGTAATAGTCGTCACGGATCTAACGTATTAACTGGCCGTAAATTGCTCGAGTAAAAACGTGACCAGACAAATCGCAGCCTTCTGTTAAAGTTTGGGCTGGACCTTGGGTTTTTACGTATGATCTGTATTCAAGTGAATTAGAAACAAAATTCTAAGAAACTTGTAACAATAGCGCCGTCGATGTAAAAAAAAAATTTGAACTAAACTCCATGCTAGTTACATTGTATGATCGATTTACAAAAATGTTAAAGAAACTAACGCAGAGTCATTATACACCTTATTAAAAAATGATAATAGCATTATTTCACCTCTGTAGTCTAGCGGTTCAGTTGTTGGAAATTGACATGAGGTCCCGGGTTCAATACCCGGGCCTTGCAAAAAAAGTAAATTTGGTTTTTCCAATTTTCAAATAAAAACATGTTGCTCTGGATTAGATAAGGGGTCAGTTGTCGATAGACCTGCCACGTATCACATTGTGGGACTTAGTGTCTTCGGCTAGTCGTGAGTGTACTGGTTGTGCCTCTGCCTACCTCTTTAGGGATATGGGTGTGAAGATACTTACTTTCAATCACCTTTCTGATAAACAAGTATTTCCAGCTTAACGCTATACGTTTCTTTGACATGTAATGATCTTTGAAAGGTGTGACATTGGCTAAATAAGTCGTGCAAAACGATTAAAAACCATATTTATAAAAGAAGAAGAAGAGCAAAATCATTTTACTGTAGTATTTGTCATAATAAAACCAAAATACTTTTATTCGCCTGAAGTTTGTATGAAATACCTAAAAGTTTTAATGGAATTATGTGAATTAAGTATTGTTAGATTTGCCTCAGAACTCAGAAACCTAAGTTTTATTGTGACATTAAAAAACATGGTGGTCGTAACATCGTGATTTGGATATTTAAATTTAAATTGTTTTATGACGTCATATCATGAACAAACATATCATGAATATTGTAAAAAGTGTATGATCACCGTGTCTATGATTTTTCAGGAGCGGTGTCTGTTTAATTAGTCGTTACAATAAAATAATCATATCTAAAACTTTAACTTTATATATGATAATATGATGTTAATCATATTAAATAAAATATGCCTTATAGCTCACTGATATATTTACTTACATCTTAATTGCTATTTAACTAAGATTATCAATATTTGATAGTTATTATACAACATAAGTTAGATAAGTTTTATATAATACTGGTACATAGCTCAGCTTAGTAAATTTATTATAGGCTAATAGAGCCGACCCGGTGAACTTAGGTACTTGACACTCTCTTCCTAATCTGCAGAACTTAGCGTAAAGATGTGCATGTACTTATATTTATGATGGCCTGTACCTTCAACTGTTTCTCTTTATTTCGGATTTAGTTATTGGATCACTTTATACAGAATTTCGTTATATATGTAATTTCATAATTACAAAACTTATGACGTAGAAAAAAATGCAGGTCAGTCTTTAAAGCAAATATAAAACAAAATAAATAATTATTAATATAAATAAACCCATGCACACGTTAATGAATTAAAGCTCAATTTACTTTTCATTTTTACCTCTCTCCCACGGGAACCGCATTACTTAAAGAGTATGAAATACCTATAGCCTTTCTTGAAATATAGAGCACATAGCTACATTGCAAAAGCGTAGCAAACGATCATTTTGATAGATTAGACGTGAATTGCTGTCGGGATACACACAAACAAACTGACAAAAATTCTAAAAATGTACATATTGTACAGAATTAATCATCAATGTACAGAATTCACTCAATGTACAGAATTTCAATTACACAGATGAACCATATTAATCTGGTTACGAGATGTCTCTATCTGATTAACGCAAAAAGCCCATTTGTTTAGTTAACTGAAGTACATTTATTGTTCTAAGTTATAATCTTCGACAAACAAATACAGCTTCTATATCTTACGTAATAAAGATCAAAACGTTAAAAGACATAAATCTTATAAAGCTGCATTTCGTATTAATACACAGTTCGTATATTCTTTAAATTACGTTTATGGTACTTAAACCAGATTTGGCGAACATTAAGAACACGTTTGGACAACAATGCAAAACTTTTTGAAATATAATTGTTGGAAATCCCCGATGTCAGACAACTTGTAGGTAATGTTTAAAATATGTATTAATTAGCTATATTAACTTATAAACTTTTTATCTCGTTAGCTTGGAATGGATAATGACGTGATCAAATGGCTGAGAAGAATTTTAAAGTGAAGACTTTAATCACTTAAACAATTAATATCATTAACTGAAACGATATACTTTTGTTTTATTTGAAGATAAAATATTGAGAAAAAGTATTTATTGATACCGAATACTAAATGATTCAAAACGATTAAGCGTTAATATAGTTTCTTTTTTATCATTAATAAAAACTACAATAGACAAAGGCGATGCTCCAAAATCACTGTAAATCCTCGGTATCCTTTGATAAATATAAAACTGAAAATCACTCACATTGTACATATCTTCTTACAGTATGCACAATATTAAACAAAAATCCGCACTCACTCGAAATGTCAGCTGTATTGGGGTTGTTGCACCTTTGACGTTGAGTCCATTTTGATTTTGAGGTTATGTTACCGGTGTGTCGCTTATTACAAGATGTTACGTTATTTAGGAACACAGCGTGTGTACCTCGAGTAGATCACACAGTCACTGAGCGCTGCGCCCGCGCAATCTGACTTTGAATCAATGAACGCCTGCGTCATTCCGGAAAATACGCTTCAAAACTAATACTTTGGTCAATAGAGCCTGCATCTTAACAATACGCCACCGTACGTCATCTATATTTTAATTATACACTATGACGCTTATAATACACAAATTAAAAAGTAATTTCTGTATTTTCCATTCGAGGTTATTTGTGGCCTAATTTATTAGACCAACATTAATTACCAATGTCAAAACAAAAAAAAAACAACGTCATAGACAAGGTCGTATAAATAGACTATCGATTTGATATAACCCTTTCGACAATTAAAACCAAAAACGCCAGATCGAATAAAAATTTGGTAAAATAAGTACAGAGCTGTCAAGTGTTAAATAAAGTTACAACAATTTTAAATTTTGTTGCTTTAGAAACCGGCTTTTAATAGGAAATTTATGTAATGAAGTAAAAAACACAGTTTATAAACAAGGAATTGTCATCATTAGACCAACGAAATGTTTTTTGTCTAAGACATAACAAAAACATTTTAATTTAGGATTTAAAAGTTAAGTTTGATCGAACCCATATAAGTATGTATTCATTTGTATTGTTAGATGTGTAAAATATTACAAATAGCCTTGATAAATTCTATGCTAGTAATAGCAAAAAATGAAATGTGATAATCACTACATAGTATAAAACAAACTCGCTTCCTCTGTCCCTATGTAGGATTTTTAATAGATAAAGCGATTGAAGAGGAAGATTTATTTAGATGTTTCATGTTTTTTAGTCCGACCCGAGATTCGAACCCTGGACCTTAAGAAGTCAAGTGCTACGCCCGACCGCTATACCGCAGAGGCGATATACACAGTATATACTTATTGTTTTATGTATTAATGTTAATCTAATTAAATGTTAACGTATATAAGTTTAATTTGGTCTTGCACGCGAGTAAATAGAGCACGATTGCGTGTTCCAGATTTCCATTGGAAAAACTATATCGGAATAGTTTTCGGAGATTCCGTTTTATGCGTGTACGCTGCATCTTGCGGTTAGCGTCATTCTCCTGCAATTTTCTATGACGTAGAAGACCGTCATTACCAGCAATCAAATTTAGATTATAATCAATGGGGAATAACTTTATACTTTGTTTCTAATTTTGTTTTAATATAATAAAAAGAAGGTTAATATAAATTAAGGTTTATTAATAATTGTACCCGCCTAATGGTTGGAAGGCTACCGATGTTAATTGTATTAATATGAATGGACTTTAGCTTTCATTTCTTCATAAAATGTATTTTAATCTCTAACAAATTTACATGAAATATGTTTAAAAAAGTTTAACATACATGACTAATAACATGGATTTTTTTATAAGTTGACGAACTAAAATAATTGGGAAGCAAAAAAATAACGAATAAGAAGACATTTATTTCACATCACCTTACAAATATAAACGAACAAAGGCTCTTGTTGTTATATAAATCCAAAAACTACTACCAGATTGTAACGCGGATTGAAGATTAAAAATTGTTTATTGAGTGTAAGTGGAAAAACAAAATTAAGGCATCGATATCAGCAAATGAGGGTCCCACAGTAAAATTTAAAAGCGATCAAAGTAAACACGCATTAAGTCGATAAGTCAAGAGTGTCAATTATGTCAATTTTATTGTCAAAGAAATTTTGGATAATGTTAATATTTTTATTCAACTATTTTACGTGGTTGGTACAGTACAGTACTATTTAAATTATGCGCTTCGGCTATATATTCGAATGTATTTTAAAGATATCCATAGAGAGTTGTTACTATACATAATTAATCATTTCGCTTAAGGTCTGCCATTTTAGAAATAGAAGAGTAAAAAGTACTGTTATCTCCTTAATTACCAGGAGATGAAGATAAGAATATTATCAATTTTTGAAGAGTACTTGCAAGAGCTTATGCACGTTATCACAACTGATCATTGAACTCGTTTAAAGAGAACTAAATTTTACTTAACTTGGTTTTCAAAATGATCTGTGAAATCGGCCCTTAATGTAACGCTGAAATCAGTGCTGACTTTAAATGTCATGGGACCTATAACAGAAGTAAAGGGAGCTCTATATAAGATTACTAGCTGCCTGTTCCGGCTTCGCTCGGACGGTAATTTTTTTTATCATAAAATTCATTATCAAGTTCAATTCATCAAGTTGGACCAAAATGCACACGGTGTGCAAATTTCATTGAAATCGGTTAAGTAGTTTAGGAGTCCATCGCGGACAAACATCGTGACACGAGATTTATATATATTAATAAGATAAGCATCTATTTACGACGAAGTAGTTATGCAAAATTTATTGAGGCTGTTTACTTAATCAACTGTTGAAAATGCCATAACCTGACCAAATAAAAACCGTATATTTATATATTAATGTTTACACGCATTACAACAATCATCTTACAAAGCTATGTCCACATAATTATTCAATATTCAGAGAAAACAAATGTTGTTATTACTTTCTGTTATTTGTTTGTGGTTCTGAAATTATCGGCTAAAAAGTACCGGCTAAATAGTAGTTGAGTAGTGAGTAAAGTCGCTGTACAAATCCAAACAGAATGGAAAAATACCGTATAACTACAGGTAAACCTATCGGTTGTAATCGCCACTATGGTCTAGCGGTCTGGCGTTGGACTTGTTGGTCCTGGATTCGATCCAAAAACACTAAAAAATGTGGATTTCCGTTCTGTAATAAAAATGACATGGGATGTGTGTCTGATTGGCCTTGCCACCTATCACATTGTGGGACTTAGTTTTATCGGCTAGTTGAGAGTGCCCTGGTTGTACCTACCACTGCACGTATATGGGCGTGAAGATACTTTTTTGTAGGTAATCGGTTCTATCATTACAGGTAAAGTATACTTGCGGTTACAAGTAACTGCAATTGCTAATGACGTAAAGAAACGTCATCAATACAAATCTATTTCATATTATAAAAAAACATTAGGGAACAAAATGACTGCATAAGACAGGCCATTATGAAGTGGTTATTTTCTGGTAAATATTAATCACAAAAATATAACAATATTTAAGTGCGACTTATGACTCGTTATGTTGGTTATTCTGTAGTTACTACTCGTGTATTCAAGAAACCCATTTTCAACTTTAACATAAATGATCTGTGGTTACATTTGGTTGTTTATTTACGACGGTAAATAATTACTTTATATGATAAAACAGTAATAACACTCATGTGTAGTGCATTTGCATACGCTCATACGTAAGATCCTATTAATATTATAAATGCGAAAGTTTGTATGTATGGATGTATGGATGTTTGTTACTCGTTTACGCAAAAACTACAAAGCCGATTACGATGATATTTGGTATGTAGGTAGCTGAAGACCAAGAATAACATATAGGCTACTTTTTGTCCCGAAGTTCCCGCGGGATTGGGACTTACGCGGGTGAAACCGCGGGGCGCAGCTAGTATATAACATACTAGCGGCCAGCCCAGGCTTTGTACGGGTATAAAATAAACACATAAACTTTCCTCTTCAATCACTTTGTCTATTAAAAAATCGTTACAAAATCTGTTGTGTAGTTTTAAAGATTTAAGCATACCAGGGGACATAGGGACAGAGGAAGCGATATTGTTTTATACTATTCAGTAATATACCATTTTTTGTGTCAAAACTTGTATTTTTATGCTCTGGTAAATAATTAAATGTAAAAAATGTCAAGAAATATTTTAATATTACAAAACCCATAGTTTTATTGGACCCCGTACACAATTTTTTGTTTGATTGTAACTTCAATCTTAACATTTGATAGATAACACTACCATTATTATAACTGTTTTTGCAGAAAGGAAAATTTTAATCAGTTGTATTCTAGCGTGTTGTGTAGAGATCTCATCTATAATTGTTTATACATTAAAACAAGTTATTCACTTATTATCCACTTGGATATTCCTCAGTACTTAATAACGTGAATTGAACGTAAAATCCTAAATAATTTCAACGAATTGACAGTCCAGTAAGATATGGAAAAATCCTTGTAAAATACGCATGTTATACCTGTAAAAATCTTAAAAACTAGGCAGATCTCTAAGAATCGTGACATTTAGCACTCGATACTCTCTACCAACTCCGTCAGGGACTTGGCGTAAAGATATTTGTGTGTGTACGAATTGATCATCACAATGTATTTCCTCTATCTCCATGTTTTCTTGTATCATGTGATTCATTATGATAGGTTCTACCAACTTAATAAATATAGATCGTTTTTTTACAAAATGCAGCGGTACATCTTTTGATGTTACAAGCCACAAAAAATGTTTTTATAACTAAGAAATAATTTTAAAAGATTACTTGAAACTAACGAAAACTATTTTTTTAATTTCTATGTATTTTTTTAAATTCTTATCTATTTATTTGCCCTCGAGTAACGCGAAAGTTAGTAACTTCACTACATACCTAATACAAAACAAAGTCGCTTCCTCTGTCCCTATGTTCCTATGAATGCTTAAATCTTTCGAACTACGCAACGTATTTTGATGCGATTTTTTTAATAGATAAAGTGATTGAAGAGGAAGGTTTATATGTATGGTTTACACCCGTGCCAAGCCGGGGCGTGCCGTTAGTTAAGTTATAAAATTCAGACACCGAAACTTGACTACCTCACCTTATTCGGTGGTCACCGAGACAAAGTAAACATTAAAAAAATTATCATTCCTGATTGGTGTAACTGTATGACGATATTTGCTTCATATTCATTCATAGTCTAATTATAGACACCATGTATCTAAACATACAAACAGAAGAACAAGTGACGTGCAGCACGTGGGAAAAACTGCTCATGATATAATTGTTTACGTACGCCCACAGTAACAGACGAGACATGGAATCAAATAAACATACATACGAAAACAAGTCTTATCTATGAATAGACAAGAGCTATAGCAGTATAAATATGAAACACCGTGCATAGTAAGTTATGTCGAATGTACGTAGATTCTTTGAAATATTCACGTAAAACATCACGTGTACCAGCCGATGAAATCTTGATGAATATCATTATTATTTTTATAATAAAAGCTCCTGACTTCGTCCTTGTTGTTAAATCTTTAAAAAACTCGACTTTTGGCTATTTCGGACTTTAATATATACCTATTTTAAAAAAACATTCATTTTTTCATTTTTCATTTCTTTTCATTTTTTATTAAATATACTCGTATTGCTGATTTGGCGATAACAACGTCTTTGTGTATCGCTTAGTTTTTAAGTTTTATTTTTGGTGTATTAAATGCTTTTTATCTGTTTGGTGCACAGTAAAGAGTTATTTTATTGTAAAGAAAAGAATCGCAATTTGTTTTCATTACGGCTTTAGAAAAATTAGGAAAAATACAAGGAAAATGATAATAATGACACTTTTTTTACACAATGTGATTTACAAATAAAAATATCTATCTCTTTTGGGAAAAGAATATGCAACTTCGATCCTGAAATTCACGGTGTCCATACCTCTAAGCTTACTAATTAATTTTTAATTTAAGTAAAACTAACAAAGACACATAACTTTGACAGATTTATCAAGTATACTTTAACATTCGTTACAGTACTTTAAACTTTGTGTTTTTGCTAGTATTAGTATAGCTTACAAAAATAAATAAACCTCTGTTGTCTAGCGGTCCGACATCGGACTTGACTTTGGACAACAAAAACACTAGAAAATGTATATTTTCAAATTTCCAATAACAGTGAAGTTGGTTGGGATTGGAAGAGTGCCCGGTTGGCGATAGGCTTGCCACCTATCACGTTGTGGGACTTAGTACCTTCGGCTAGCCGTGGGTGTGCCTCTGCCTTTGAAAGTGTCTTTATGTCGTCAAAATCAAAATCCTTTACTACCCAGTAATGTTATCACTCTATTACATCGCCCTTTATTACTTCACTACTGTGTCATCGTTTATACTTTATACGAATCCCACAAACCTATGGTGTACAAGGATTGCCACTCAACACTCTCTGTCTACCCTGTAACGAAATCCGTCAGGCTTGAAGATACACCCTTATGCTTTTTCTCATCATAATATTTTCAACTTTTGCATCTATTACAATGTGCAAAATTTTAAATATAGCAATATTTTATTTTTTGGATATTAAACAGAGTAAAAATTGAAAACAAAAAAATAATATTGGAACGTAACAGAGAGAAATAAAAGTATGACAATATATAGTTATAAAATAACATGTTTGACTGATTCATCATCGCCGAGCAAAAACTGTTAGAGTAACAGCCATGAAATTTCGTGAGTAGTAGCGTTTTATTGAGTAGACACCCACTAAGGACGGAATTTCGGAAATTCTGCCCCTAAGGAGATGAAATAAGGGTTGAAAATTTGTATGAAAGACCGACATTTTTTAAGTTAGAAACATGAAACTTTATTTTTGGGCTACTTATTAAAAATGAGTAGCTGCGTATTTAAGCATTTCTGGAAATTTTACCCCTAAGGGGGCCAAAGTGGGGTTGAAATTTTGTATGAAAGTCCTTATTAATAGGTAAATATATTAACTGCTATGAGAGCAAAGTCGCGGGTAACAGGTAGTGATAACAAAAATAATACGAACACGTTTTAAATTACTATAAAAAAGCGATAAAAATTACATTCACAATTCTAAGTTAAACAACCACTCTCTGAATGATATAAATCCCCATAAGAAAGACATCGACGTGTTCACTGCTTACAATAATGCAACACTAGACCATACTATAATAATAAATAAGTTTCAATAAAACAATTTTCAAGTTTAGAACATTGTATATTTTATTTTTTATGTTCTTTATTTTAACCTTACTTTACATCAAACTATTTTTGAAGTTATACTTCTTCTGGCGCGTTAGGGAAAAATGATGAGGGTAAATTTTTACGATGCGCGCGTACACCGTCACGAAAAACCGACATGATGAAGTTAGCTATAGATAACATTTTAGTCTTTCAAAAAAAGGTACCAACAAAGTAAAAGTAAGGACATCTACGTATGTTTGTGTGAGAACTGAAAACTGTATTCACAATATTTCTTTATTACTATGGTTAATGTCATTTTGTCTACAAATGTAAAATAAGCCAAAAGATAAAATTTTTAAAAAGATTTTTATCTTAATATTACGTCGAAGAAGTATAACTTCTAACGCGTGTACATAAGTACACACACAATTATTATTTTTTGCTTTGCCCACCTTTTACATTAAGGGGCTTAAAAGTACGAGTATCTACGATTAATCTTACGTACTCTGACTTAGAGTTTTTTAAAGATATGAACGAAAAGATACTTGTTTACCAAGTGGATATAAAATTCGGACCTAATATTTTGCTTATGTTTTTAATTTAGGTTAACTTATGTTTCACCCTAGACCTAATGTAGATATATAGCGAAATCGTAAAATATATAATCATATAATCTTATGTTTTACCAAAGACCTATATATTATAGTCTATGGTGAAACATAAGTGAACTACGTTTGTTTTGCCGTTTCTTCGCCTGACTAGCTAGGTTTGGAAACGGTGGTAGTGTATGGTAGATAGGGTAAAACGCGATCGTTATAATTTTTGCTTTAATTAATAAGTGCTAGCCTAGTCGCAAATATATTTTAACGTATTTATATGTAAAAATATATAAATAACAAAAATAAAAATAACAATATATTTAATTAAGTTAGATATTTGCACACCACAATGTGGTAGAATATGTTGGTACTAATAAGTATTCTGTAACAACTTTTAAACACTATGTGTGTTCAGCAAATAATAAATTTCATATTATTTCATCACTTATAGTATAATGCCCCGAAACATAGTAAATGCTACTTGTGAATTTTGATTGCTTCCTCAGTATACCAACAAGGCAGAAAACAAAAATGAATTGCTCCCTAGCCATCGGATAGCAAAACTTCTCAGACGAGCACACAGTCATACAAATAGACCGTCAAAAAAGCAATCTCAACCTTTTCCATCTAACACTTAACCATAGATTTTAAGCAACTTAAAGAGTTTTGAAAAAACTTTAGCTTTTAAAATTTAATAACAATTGCCACCTATCACATTGTTGGACTTAGTATCTTCCGCTAGTCGTGGAAGCCCTAGTGGTGCCTATGCCTACCCCTTCGGGTTATGGATATGGGCGTGAAGATACTTTACTTTTTTAACAATTTTCATTTCTGTAATAGATTATCCTAATTACATTTGTATACAAATGTTTATTATTCTGTTGGCAATCGTTCTTCGAACTTTGAGAATTGATTATGAATTCAGTACAGTTATTGATAAAAGATGCATTAAACGTGAGTTGGATTTGAAGTCGGTCCATAAATACATACGATTATTACATAATAGGAATGTCCAAGTGACTAACATTATTGTCAATGTAACTTCATTCATAAAACACCTACACGTAATACGCAATGACAAGCAAAGATGTCACTCTTGAATTATCACCAAGTGGTGACTATATTACGACTAAAAAATAATCCTCGATGACTATAATTAAGCTCAGTAAAACTGCAAAAAGCAGCTAAAGCCCGTTGAAGTTGTAAAAACCGCGAGATTAGCAACACATTAGTCATTCCATAAAGAAATGCAAAACTGACTCTAAGTATTTTATTAGGAACAAGGTTTGATTTTTTTTGTTAAGATTTTTATTGAAGACGATTTGATAATTCTTTTTTGAAAAATTACAAATGATAATTGACGATGAAAATTATATAAT
Source organism: Calephelis nemesis (assembly GCA_002245505.1). Taxonomy (NCBI): domain Eukaryota; kingdom Metazoa; phylum Arthropoda; class Insecta; order Lepidoptera; family Riodinidae; genus Calephelis; species Calephelis nemesis. The sequence goes on from NJDD01000783.1 coordinate 221,743, forward strand.
TATATTATCAAGATTCTACTAGGCGTTTTTTGAGTAACGTTGAATAATGCGCTAATTGTTTACCAATGTTTATGACTTATATTAAAAATAACGAAATAATGACCCCAATGCCAAATTTTTTTAAACTTTAATATCAACAAGACTTTGAAAATGCTTACATACTCGTAGAAATGAATTTGTATCTGCAATAGTTTTGATAGGCATGTTGTTCTATGATTTAAAAAAAGTGTCTTCACGCCCATACCCCCAAAAAAGTAGGCAGAGGCAAAACCGACTAGGAAACCCACGACTAGCCGAAGATAATAAGTCCCACAATGTGATAGATGGTAGGCCTCTCGCCAACCGGGCACATATCTAACCCCGAGCAACATTTTTTATTATTAGAAAATTGGATAAACCAAATTTTCTTTTTGTTTCCCGACCTGGTAATCGAACCTGGGATCTCATGCAGTCAGGTCCAACACCTGGGCCGCTAGACTACGCTATGATCTGGATTATGATTTACGACATTGATATGAGTAATTATTAAGATAAGTCAAATAACTGCATTTTTAAGCATAACTCAAAAACCACTGGTTTATTCTTGATGAAATTGATACAGGACCATTTATACGAATCATGACATATCTGATTAAAAAAGTACCATTAAAATCGGTTGGCTATTGATCGAGTAATCGTGTAATAACAATAGAATGGAATTTAGAACCTCCTCCTTTCAGTAAAGTTGGTTAACAATGATAAACACTTGTTTTTAAACTACTTGACTACTATAATGAGTAACTATCAGTTACTCATTATAGTATCACGTGACAAATGAAGCAATTTCAATACATGTTCGTAAGCAATATTTATCACTGACGATATCGTGGTCACGTGGTGGTAATTAAAAGTAATAGCTCTACTATTATTTTCAAGAAAACGTATAAGCAGAGGTTTAGTCTTCATAATTTGTGGAAGATACTAGAAGCTCTTAAAACAATATTATTTCAATAATATTAACTGTCATTTGAAAAAGACAACCATAACATTTATGCTATAAAGCAGCGTATAGATGGACATTAATAAACAACACAGAAATAATACTGCTTTAAGATTTCAAGGTAAGCCTGAAGGAGGCTGAGGTTTTAGAATGTTTAGTAAAAAAAAGAACCTATAATCAGTCATTTTCACTATTTTATTAAACATTATATGGACCACGAAAATATTGAATTGTATACAATATAATTTTGTGCACCATAAAAATCATATCCAATCACATTATTGTTAGACCATTTTTGGGTTATTATATAACAACAAATGCGAAAATAGCATTTTGTTAATGAGTAATTATTATAATACTGACATAGGTAAGTTTGCCAATACCATCAATACCCTCAAAAACAACAGGGCCTTCAAAACACTTGTCCCTCACCTTCCAAATCTATTAAAAAAGGAAAAGTGAAATTTTCATTTCTTTGTATATTGTAGTGTTGCCAGGTTGAAAGCTATAGTTTCACTGTTGGGCTGCGTGATAGTGACGTATCGTTTATCACTGGATAATTCAACAATTTACGTATTAAACAATTGCACAAGTTGTCAACAAAGATATAGATATAAGAACGTAAAGTAATAAATATTAATAATACGTTTACTAACGGTCACTTGTGCACTTTCACTATTTAAAACTTAGTCTAGAAAATGGAAAATAAAACATTTGAATTCATTTGCCGAATTTAGACTTTCTGACAGCATTTGAAAAATCAAGCAAACAGAAATAACATAATCCATGTAAAAATAGACTGTATATATATATAATATATCATATACTACAGACAAGTACCAAGAAATTGTCTGAACCAAAGTAAACAAGTTATATGTAATATGCATTTCTTATGTGAGTGGTCAGTGAATAAGCATAAGGGTCTCCAAATGGTTATACAGTAGTGCCCTCTGGAATGGAATATGACAGTCATTATGGTGACAGAAATTACTAAGGCGATATCTGTCTACACGGGCAAGCTGCTTAAAAGCCTTCCACCACCTTTGGTCTTCGTACTAACTTACGCTTGACTTCAACGAGCTGCCTAGCATATAGGCAAATGGTCTATTCTACTCAGCGGACCTGGACCAACTTAGAAATGTCAGTCAATGATATTTTACATATAATCGTATATAAAGAAACAGTTACGCATATACCGGTACTTGCTTTTGGAGTTTAGGTGCTTTTTTAAACCCCAAAAAACGACATCTATATTTCTAATACAAATGTCTTTTATTATCGGTGATCAAAGCCAATCCTCGCAAATCGTCAGTATCGATAAGCTTAATAATAAATACCTGATAATAATCTCCAGTATGGTTTATATAATCCAAAAACAACACCATTTTCCATAAATGACAATATTTACTCAAACTCGAAAATACTGTTTAACTAAAATTATTTTTTTCATATAATATTTAGTTATTACATTTATTTTAGAGTTGTACATTAAAAATGAATGTAAACATGTGCGCGCCTTCGCAACAATTAAAGTTTAATACAGTATCTAAATAAGGGTGGAGTTATCTAGTAGTGTTATCGTGGGTACAAAGAGCAAGTTCGATAAGATATTGTATCTTGACATTATTTAAGGGTCTTTTCTCACTGCCAGTGATTGTACTGAAAATAAACGCAGTGCCCCTAGCTTTTACAATTATAGAATTATGCAAATAATAATTTATTATTCAACATCAATCAAATAAAATGTAAATATACGTTTTTTACATTACATTTTACTTGGTATTGCTAGTATATACACATTCTATTATTGATAATAATAATATGTTATATTCTATTTGCTGATTCACGTTGAATTGAGTTTTCAAAGTAATGTGTCATATTTTAAAACTTAATACTGTAGACCATTCAAAATTCTCTTGAAACTAAGCGAATCTTAGGAATTGATTCTTTTCTTTGGTTAATACTAGCTTATGTTTTACCTAATTTTTATTATTAGGTATTCATAAAGGAGAAACTGACATCGTGATTTTATTTTAAACCTTGTATATTTCAGTTTCTTGCAATATGTTGATATTCTTTTGAAGCAGCACATAAGGAAGAAGTAAATTAAAAAGTACAAGTTTATTTACAATGCTTAATAATATCCACACACCCATTGTAGTATGCAAATCCTACTAATATTATAAATGTGAAAGTTTGTATGTATGGATGTTTATTACTCTTTCACGCTTGAATGGCGAACGGATTTGTCTGAAATTCAGAACATAGATAGATTTTGACCTGGATTGACATATAGACTTTTAATCCCGATCACACAACGGATTCCTGTGAAAAAGCGCACGCAACAGCTAGTATTTAATAAAAATACTATATTTATTTACAAAAAACAATTTTAGGTTTTACACTGACAACTATACAACTTCTACTAACCAGACAGAAGAAGAAACAGCAAAACAAACCTGCCTTCAATCAAAATTCAAAAACAGTTCATTTCGGCTGCGTTTCAAAAATGATAAAGTTAATGCTAAAGTGCAATCTAGCCCTTTGCGATAAGATCGATTCTAAAATATGTTTCAAACAAATATTAATATTTTACACTGAAACTCCTGGTGGGGTATTTTACTTTTAACACCTTGCCAGTCAATAGTTGGCGATCAATTTTACAAAAACATTTTGTTGAGTTTTATTCCTATGTTTAAATTCCTATGTACAACTATATTAATTCATATATGAAATATTTATTCAATTAAAATAGTCGTAAAAAACAAATTTAAACCAAATAAAATTCAAAATCAATATCATTATTGCTATTCTAGTTGTAGAGTTTGTCAATTATCTGTATGTTAATACGTCGTGATTCCAAAACTTTGGACCCCTTTTTACAAAAATTGCGCGGACGCAGGAGCATAAAATTTGGAACACTTATAGTTTATGTGTAGGAGAAGTGCAGAACGCTTATATTTTTCAATAATAATGTTTATAAAGTACATTAAATCAATAAATATAATAATACCCATACCACCATGCATTTGACACACACAAACAAATATATTGACGATAACGATAAAAGATCACAGATGGCGCACTAAAAAATTTGGAAACAAATTAGTTGGTCTTGAGAAATGAAGATGGCGTTCTTATCAATAAGATATTAAAATTTATTATGGTCGAATTTCAACCAACTTCGGCTTAGTATGAATAAAAATGTATAAAGAAATGTTTACAGGCTCTTTAAGTAAGCTACCCAACTCACGTTATATCAACAAGAGCAGATAAAGTTCACAAAGTTTGCAGAGGCCTATTTTTGGAAGTAGATATGATTTAACGTTAATAAAAAATGAAGCACGATGTAATCTTAGTTGTTAACACCGTAGTATGTCGTAATTACATGTACTCGTGCAGGTATGTATTATTGTTGAGAAGTTCCTTTGTTGTAAGAGTCTATAGTTTTCATACATATTATCATAGACTAGCTGTCTCGGCGAACTTTGTTCCTCATTATCATTGACATATAGTAAAAAATGTCGTTTGTCTATTTTTTCACAATTGTTTTTACTTTTCTCAACTTTTAAACCTTATCTTATTGTGATGAACATCTTTAAATTAAAATGAATAGAACCTATCCAGTCGTTAACTACTTTTAGCGTAAATTTTCAGATGGAGTTTCCACATAGTTTTAAAATATTATACAACTAGCCGACCCGGCGTACTTCGTATTGCTCGACATTAACAGCTACGAACAGTATGGAAAAATGTAGTATTGTTTTTCCCGTTTCATTTGCAATTTTCCCAGTTTTTTGCTACATAAGAAACTTCTCCTAACACTACCCAACATAACAAAAAAAGAAAAAGCAAAATTGATCATTTAGGCGTAATGCTATGTTCATCCGAAATTGAAATTACTTTTTTAGTAAAATTATTTTATGCTTATTGTCAATTTACATATAGAAATTGAAAATGGGTGGGTTGAAATACTATTGTTTACTCTATAAATACAAAGTGTAATGCGTAGATTCAAAACTCTAGATGTGGCGTTTGGTAATAATAATTTAAAAGTATAGAGTAGGTGCTAAAGCTCAGTTCGAGTGTTGGTCAAACCGGTCCTCAAGGCCTCTGGTTTTCCCACTTCGAGCCAAACAAAATGGCGGATTATATAAGCCATTAAGCATGCCAATTATACAATCTAATTTAAGCATTGTCTCTTTCACATAACGTCCATTTTTCTTCAACTTGCATTAAAAGACGGAGTGTTTTACATGGCTGTGTTGCTATATGAATATTTTATGAAAACTAAGGTGATTTCAATATAAACTAAAATTTCTTGGCATTAGGTTGATTTTGCCATAAAAAAAAATATTCTACCTGACAAGCTTAAAATACATGGGTGTTTAATATGGCATCTTAAGTTTTATGTTATTAGTAACATACTTTTTTGTAGCATGTCTTTTGCTTTAATGACATTATTAATTTTACCTAAAATACCTAATAAGTCATTAAAGTCCTAAAATGTCATTAGTCAAACGATTTTAATTGCTATAGTTAGCTTTAGTATTTTTTTTATATGAGTGGTCAGTGAAAATGTACCATTACCACCTTCTGTGTCTTTGTTACTATCTTCAACTCTAGGCGGCGTGAATTTCTAATTATCATGAAATCTATCTGCATGTTTGCCTTCCCATATCATAACAAAAAATACAAAACTTTCCGATAGCCTACCGAGTTGTTCTGTGGCTGGAATGTTAGGGCAATTGTGAAAGTCTACCGTCTAAACTACCCTACGGACTGACACATGACAACTCTGGCGACAATAGCTTCCAGTTGAACATGTGTTATGTAATAAGTATATATTTTTAAAAATCTACAGCAAATCATACTCAGATATCTTATTTATTTAGTTCTATACTTGGTGATTTTGTTACATCTTCTATAATATATTTTTTATATTTTGGATACGCGTTTTTAGGCCATCGTGGAGCCTTTAGGTACCTAAAACGAAAGGCTTTAAATAAATTAATATACTTGAAGAAATAACACAAACTAGTCTAAGCCCAAAGTAAACAAATTAATGTTATTGTTTACACAAAAGTCCAAAACTTGATACCTAAATAATTTACGAGTATAAATGCGCAAACTTTTTAAAAATGTCATATATTCTTAGACTCGAACTGATATTGATAGTTAAAATCTACTGGCTGTTTATTTTCACGCAAACTTTTATCCCCCATAAAAACTAACTTCCCTCTTATACAACTTCTGCGGGTTGATTTTTAAAGTCTGTGTACGAACTCGGGTCTTTACCTACTGGTATAAGCATATCAAATTTTATCGCAATCTGTTCAGTGGTTAAGTCGTAAAGGAGCAACAGAGAGACAGACAGACCTTTGCATTTCTAATGTTGGCGTATTATATTGAAAAATAGCGCTTAAAATGGTGAATTCGCAATGTATTTAGATTGCGAGTATTTATCATATTCACCAAATTTTAAGAAGTATATTTACATTTGTAACAAAAGCTGTACAATATTATGTACACCGTTTAATCGAGAACAGTTGCTGGTGTTTGAAACAAGGTCATGCAACTATTATATTAAAATAACCACCTGTGACGCAATCCGTTTTCCCTTTCACTAACGCCATTGGGCTGCGCAGGCGCATAAACATCGGCTTAACAATCTATAATTGATTGTCGCTGATACCTTTCAGGGAGTAGCTTATTTACATAATTACCCACATAACTATGTATACAGAACATATTTGTTTTATAAATCTAGTTATAACTTAATTGCTATAGTACAATGTTTGTAAATGTAGTATAGCTTATGCATGTACTTTAGATTTTTTGAAACTTTAAAAGCACCGGATTACTAAAATTTCAGACTTGCAAATTTCTAATCAAAATAGACTATTCTGTTTAACCTCAAAATAAACACTTTACTCGCTTATGATAAGAGTTTTAGTATACGATACAAATACATGAAAATAAATTATAAATACCGGATAAATTGGATAAACATCCAGACTATAAAATATCCAGTCACCTCGCAGTGCCTTGATTCAGTCAGGAATGAAACTCGAACCTTACAGATATGAAAAGATAAATAAAAACAATTAAATAATAAAACAAAGATTTAATTAAAAAAGTAAGTTACTGGGGTAACCAGATACATTTTCTGATAATATGAATATAATAAACAGACGTCCAGACGCCACAGATAACTTAAATGTTAAAAGTGTGTTGTCAACGTGGAGGCAACGTTGTTCGAGTATATTATCGGATATCATCAAAACTCACTGGTATTAAATAAACAAATTAATAAATAAAAATTCCTGGAAAAGTTGCATAAATTGAATCTAACTTCAATGTAAGCAAATTATATGCTTCCGTTCTGGGTGTTAGTCAACGATTCCAATACATAAAAATACTTACATAGATACCAGAATAAATTTAATAAACATCCAGACCCGTTAAATTCAAACATCTAAACATTCATCACAAAAATGCCTGCCACTGTCGGGAATCGAACCGTCTTGCGGTCAATGTGGTTAGGCGTGTACGTTAGCCACTCGACCAACGTGGCGGTCAATGATAAAAAAAACCATCCATAACTTTTTTAATATTTCAAAAACAACATTTGTAATCTGTTTTCGAATCACCCTAATATCAAAAACGTACCTTTTGAAATTTAAAGTTTACTTGCAGGACAACGTATTAGGCCGGTAAAATTCCACTAAATTCTTGGTTTCTTAGAATTCGGAATTTACATATACGAAGTGATAATTGTCTCGTGTAGTGATAATTTGTATAAAGTAAAAAATTTGTGTGCTGTATTTGGTAAAATGTTCGTAATCAACGGTGACATTGACAGGTGGCACGCGTTTATTTGTAAAAAAATGTAGATAGCGGACGATCACTTTTATGCTTGAACTGTAGGGTTACTCTTAAATCTTGATATCATGCGAATTGAAAATTGGAATCGAGTTTAAGCGCCATCGAGAGAAAAGATAGTCGAAGTTTTTGAAGTTATACTTCTTTTGGCGCGTTAGGAAAAAATGATGAGAGTATATTTTTACGATGCGCGCGTACACCGTCACGAAAAACCGACATGATGAAGTTAGCTTTAGATAACATTTTAGTTTTTATTAAATATTAAATAAACTTTATTTAACGAAATAATGCATTATAATAAAACTTTTAATGTATTAAATACCTTTTTCTATGGTTAGTGTCATTATTAGTCAATTAGTAAAATTTGTATTTTTAAAATTGTCATTATTAGTAAATTAGTCAATTTTGGTGGCATTTTGTATAATTTTGTTCAGTGAAAGTGCACAAATGATCATGAATAAATTATTTCTTAGTAATTTATCGTTGCCGCCAAATTTCAATGAGGCCACCGCTTTACCCAAGACCCTGAAAGAACTTACTGACGACTTATGACTAATTATAAATGAATCCCGATTTTGGTAAAATTGATGCAAATTTCTACTTGACTAATGCCAAAACCTAAAGAAAGAAATTGGATTCAAATATGTCATTTTGGGAGCTTTGAACTCAGTGCTAGCGGATTATTAACGTTTCGTTGCAAATAAGTTCAACAGATAAAATAATTTTTGTTTCCTAGTAAATAACTGAATGTTAATAATCCGCCAGTTTTGTCTTCAAGAGTACCTCGCAAGTATACTGGCAAAGTAGTATCGTAACAATTTGTATATTTGTTACTAACAAATATACAAAACATACAGTCAAATTGGGAAAGTTCTCTTTATTAATATTTTATATTAAATAAGTAAATAATACAGCGTCTTAATCATTCGTGAGCAACTGAATGTATTTATTCCTTCATTCATTCATTCATGTCATAATAAAATAAACAAGCAAGCCGACTTTTACAAATCATAAAAGGTTGCTGTCGTATAGCCAAAGAGTATTTTAAAGCCTTAGAAAGGTTTCCGAAGTGAGATATGCCTGAGTCACAATAAAAGTGGGGCTAGCTAAAGAATTGGCAACGATGATTTCACATTTTCCTGTTACGGACTGAGGGCTTTCGCAATGTCGTGAATCAGAGTTGAATGGGGCTGACTCAAGATTTGTCTCATTCAACAGATTTTTCTATTAGATAAACATTTCAATTATTAGAAAAATCTGTTACCGCTATGACACACTTCGTACGTAACTAGTCTACAAAACGATTAAACGCCCGTTGAACTAGAACATGTAGGATTCCGTAGCACCAAATAATGTTAAAATAAATTAATACGTAATAAAAAACTAAATATGTACGATAATATTTTGTAAAATGAAAATTTCAACTCTTTTGCTAAGTATTTGAGTATTTACTTCTTAACTTTTTGTAACTATACTTTTTGCAAAATAGAAGTATCTTTTGCTAGTTGAATATTTATTATTTTTAATGTTTTTGTAGCTAAAATTTGTTATTACATAAATAGGCTGGAAACACAATAATTCTTTCTCTTTTCGATAATTCTTTAGAGTTCCTCTTTATTTTTCAAGTTTTTTTTATTTCATTGTTAACAAAATTTGATTCTCAGATCGGGCACCTGGAAATATGTTTTTTTTTTCATTTAAATTTTCTTACATGGGACAATTACATGGAATTGAATAAGTGGCCGGTTGGCAATAGGTTTACCATCTACCACACTGTGGGACTATAAGTACCATCGGCTAAAAGTTGGTAAGCAGATTTCACCAGAGAAATCATTTGTGTAGTGCTTTTTAATATTTACACGTCAGCATCACTAGATGCCAGCGAAAAGATATTTTTTTAATCGTAACAATCTAAATACGAATTTCGAAGGATGCAACTAATTTTGACGAATTTGAAAAACAATTTCATTATTGACATAATATAATTATCGGACTAGGTATAATAATCAAGGAAAATAAGAAAAAGTTAATGAGTCTCTTATTTACTCTTAGTTACGGTCGCTATTTCATAGAATTTTAAATATTAGCTAATAATAAACATGAAATTATACGACTCGCGAAATATAGCTAACCTCAAACAAAACACGATGTTTTCATTGAATAAGATATTTTGATTTTTTATGGTGGGGGCCTTATATATGTAATAATGACCACTCTTAGGACCAATTGCACGTTCCCGGGTTAAGTATATAAGTCTGAGTCTGCTTCTACTTAGCGTTAAATCCCTATATGGGCCGCAATCAGAGACGTTAATCAATATGCTACTATTATGACATAACTAGCTGCGCCCCGCGGTTTCACTCCGGGATAAAAAGTAGCCTATATGTTATTCTGGGTCTTCAGATACCTACATAACAAATTTCATCGTAATCGGCTTTGTAGTTTTTGCGTGAAAGAGTAACAAACATCCATACATCCATACATCCATACATACAAACTTTCGCATTTATAATATTAATAGGATTTTGTATAGAAAAGGTCAACTTAACGACTGATTAAGAGATAATTGAACATTTTTGAGTACGGCTTAAATCTTAATAATTGACAGTGTAACTCAATGTTAAATTTAGCCCAGAAACGTGCAAGCGGCCCCAAGAGGTAACTTTTAAACAAGTTCAAACCAAAGTAGAATCTTAATGTAAATCAAATAACCAAATAAATTACCATCTATTACTGAATGACATTAAAAATTAAATCTAAAGACATATCGAGATTTGATTTAGATTTAATGCACCTAAATTCTCCTTGGTTGTTTTTTGTCTACTAATTTAAAGGCTTTGTAAAAACCTTGGAATTTATAATCAGATTATATGTTTTTATATTTATGTATATCACGGAAAATTTCCTGAACAAATCGTTTTGATTTGTTTTTTTTTTATATTTTTTTATTTAATATTATACTAGCGGCCAGGTAGGTATTCACTACGTATAAACTGAAATATTAAAAAAACATTTATATAAATGACATTATATAACTCATTGACTGCATGAATAACATAACACAACTAAACAATAAAAGGAAATAAACAACTGAAAAAAGTTCAATAATATGTCAGCCATAATCCCCATCTGAAAAAAGTTAATTTGCCTGAAAAAATACCAATTAACAAAATGATCCGCCATTTATTGAATTCATTGGTTACAAAAAATGTGATAAAAGGAAGAACTGCTCTACCGATTTTAATCAAACTTCACATAAACCATCTACTAAATAGTCCGAACAAAACCTAAACATTTGGCTTGAATAGGTGAGCCCGTTCTAGAGTTATAAAATTACAACGAAAAGTGGCATCGATTTTCATACATATAGATTTTAGGTTAAGTGTCATAAGTCTTGAGCTGGTTTTTTATATATGATATAAATTATAAGCGAACAAGCACAAGACTCCCTTGATGGTAAGAAACATTAGAGGCACCGTAGATGTTATAGGTGCGTCGCTGTCCTGAGTCTGGGTGTAGGCCTATTGTACAAGTCTACCGGTTACCCTACCCTCCGAACTGAAATAGGTAAGGCGGCAGATGCCTACCCGGGTAAGTTGCTGCCACCTGTCATCAATAGTCTTATTGGTTAGAGGCGCGCACATTTTAAAATATAGGTCATATTTTAAAATGTGCGCGCCTCTTACGAGCTGCCTTGTAGAGAAGCAGATGGTCTATTCTAATCAGCCGTCCCGGACCAACACCGGGATTATGTGTCTCAAGCAAATTATATTGCTTTTAGCTCAGCTCGCACAGCTTGCCTCTGTGGTCTAGTGTTCCGGTGTCGGACTTGAATTCTTGAGGTTTCGGTTCCGATCCCCGAGTCGGGCAACGAAAAAATTGGAAAATGTATAGTTTCAATTTTCTAATAAAAATAACGTAGCCCGGGACTGAATATGTGCCCGGCTGGCGAAAGACTTGCCACCTTTTACATTGTGGGACTTGTGCCTTCGTGAGTGCCCCGGTTGTGCCTCTGCCTACCGCTACGTGGATATGGGCGTGAAGATACTTAGACACAGCTCAAGATCAGCATCAAGTTTTGAGTGTGACTCACTGCATGTCCAAGCGACTGTTAGTTACACATCACGTAACGAGAAAACAGAAGCTCGTCCGTCCTCGACCTGAATAAAGACAAGTGAAAATCGGCCCGCTAACAATCGCCCCATTCTCCGATACTGTCGCTGTTACGAAACTGTCAAAGAAATGTGTTTTGAACGTAGACGCTAGCCGCTTCGCAAAAACTTGTTTATTGGCCGACTTCAATGTAAGAAGCTTGTTTTTTTGTATAGAAGGCAAACAAGTCGACGTATCTTTTAAATTGTAAGTTATATGGAAAGACAAACAAATAAAAAGTATAATCTAAAACATCTCAAAGGCGCGTTGCCAGCTAGAAGCAAGTATACAGCAATTTACTATAAACTGGAAAATGATAATGACAAGCACTGATGTCGTAATGATGAAAAAAGTAAGACGGTGGTGGGACTTTACCACCTAGTCTGTACAGTAAAATTTTTAATTAATAGTTACTTAAATAATACATTCAATTCGTATCTAATTATAATATAAACAGTGAAAAGAAGTTTAAAAAGGCGTTGCAGCTTACTATGTAAAGATAAAAATGTCACAAGTATTATTCGAAGGTGGTGTAAAAAGTTCCCAGAACCGGCATCTTTGTATGCAGAGTAATGAAACCTGATACTCGATACTCTCTTCCTACCCCGCAAGGGATGAACAGAAGTTGGAGTAAACATGAGTAGAAGTACTCTACTCTACTTTACTAAGGAAAATCCAAAAAAAAACGAAAATAAACTATAAGTAGTAAGAGTGATATTGCTGTGAGTGATAGACTGCAAAAAAAATTAAGGATATGATAGTATTTTATGCTAGGTTTATCAATTTTTATGAAATAAGTAAATAAATAATAAATAAATATCCCTGGACAAATCACACGATTTTTAGTCAACGATTCTAATACATATAAATACTTAAATAGATACAAGAATAAATTCAATAAACACCCAGACTCGGAAATGCAGACATCTAAATGTTCATCACACAAATGTCTGCCCCCGTCGGGAATCGAACCCGAGCCTCGCGGTTGTTAGGCGTGTACGCTAGCCACTTGACCAACGAGGCGGTCATGAAATGACTAAATATTAAGATGTCTGACTTTTTCACTTATGTGACAGACAGGTCACACAAAAAGAAAGAGTCCTGCAACTAGCTCGATTCACTTTATTATCCATACGAAACGCAAAAGTCTGTCTGTATGTCGTTGATCTTTCACAGCTAAGCCACTTAACCGGTTTTGATCAAATTTGATATGCGTATAGCTAAAGATATATAGTGAAAATATAGGCTATTTTTTTCAAAAATCAATCTGGAATGATGATGAAATTTTGTATAATAATCATAAAAATTTTACGCTTACGAAGTTGAGGACAAACACTGTTAACATGTATGTTTTTAATTGCATAGGAATTACCTTTAAAATAGGGATGAAAAGTGATACATTACATGTTCTATATGTCTTTTTAATCTCGACTACTCGAAAGCTCGACTAAGTAGTCAAAGCACGTAAGCCAAATATAATTAAAATGTTCAAGATTGCTATCATAGCTTTATACCGAGACACGTTAAGTGTGGTACAAACTATGGGAAAATACCTCAAACGAGCACATTAATGTGTTTAAAAAATTACGCTGTAGTAAGTATAGTAGTAAGTATATTCACGCCCGTACCGCCGAAGAGATAAGTAGAGGTACGACCAGGGCACCCACGATTTGCCGAAAGTACTTCAATTAATTTTTAATTCATTAAGTCCAAATTTTGTTTTAAAAACGTTGACTTAATGACTAATTAAATGGTAGTTGACGTCTCTGTGTGCGGTCGTTAGTCCAACAATGTGATATGTGGCAAGCCTATCACCAACCGAGTACTTAGTAATCCTGCGCAACGTTGTTTTTCTTAGAAATTGGACAAACGTATTTCAACAACATCGACGTCAACACCAGACCACCAAACAGTTGACGCGATTAAGGCGTGGGGCATAGTCAGACTTGATTTTTTGGGGTCTTTGCTCGATTCCCGGGTAGGGCAAGAAAAAAATTAGAAATTGATATTTTCAATTTTCTAGTAAAAATAACGTTGCCTGGGACTGGATATGTGCCCGGTTGACGATAGGCTTGCCCCTATGGTCTATGGTTGGCTAGTCGTGGGTGCCGTTGTTGTGCCTCTGCCTACCTTTTCAGTTACATGAGCGTGAAGATCAACACACAATAATGCCCACTAGATACAATGAAAATTGAGTAAGTTCGTAGTTTACGCAAAACGTTTTTTTTTTAAAAACGTTCAAATTTGTTTTATGAAATGCTGTTATTTTGATCACTATACAGATTAGAACTAAATAAACACTGGCTGTAAGAATTCACCGCCAATTATTGAGATAAGAATCCACTATTACGTAAGATAAGTTACTTGCACAATATGCCTAACATCCCGGCCGCATGATAGCAATGCACCTGTAACATCTATGGTTCTTATAAACCACGTTTTCTTACCATCAGGAGACCCATGTGTATATTCACTGACGTAGCACATAATAAAAATACTTTAACTATATTCGTTAACTTTATTAAAAACTCGCTTGATGCAAAAACAGAACCGAATCGAGGAATTTCTCTTTTTCGGAAGTCTATCACAAAGAAATTTAATCATAAATGGACATGAATTAAATTTTACAATAGCATAATAAAATATTATAAACCAATTAAAAAATACAATTACCCAATCATAAAAATACAATTACCTGATTACAAGTAATTTATTTTTATTTCGCATTGCTTAAAGGGTTGACATAGAGATGTTTTTGTGTTAAAGTATAATATGTCAATGTAATTGTTGTTTTATCTCAATAGGGTACAGTTGAGAATTGATTGACAGTTAAAGTAGATATTTTTAGCTGGAGAGCCGTCAATACTTCCGAGTTCTTAAGCCTCAAGTACCTACTTGTATTGGTCACGCAACACGATGTAACATTGTCTCTTTGTCTTGTCATTTCTGGGTTTTTCTAATCTACATTCATCTTTTAGTTTTTGTCAATGCTTAAACAGTCTACTCAAGCTATTTGTGATAACAGTCAGCAAAATCAAGAAAAATCTAAAGCATGACCTGATTAAAATTAAACTAGATCTAGGACGATTATATATAAAAAATTAGTCTATAAAAAAAAATCTTTGGTTATAACTGATTAAGAAGATTTTTAACCCAGATTTGAGGTTTTTTGTTCGGATCCCAGCTTAGGCAACTAAAAGTGTGTTTTTTTTATTGTCTGGAATCAGATGTGTCTGGAGTGGTGTTAAATTTGCCACCTATCACATCGTGGGGCTAAGTAATACCTTCGGCTAATCTTAATTGTTTCATTTCGTACTACTTCCAATACACAGGCGTCAAAATACATATTTTTTATGCAGATTACATATTTCCGTCGAAATTGTACAAAAGTTTTGACATGCACGACTAACTTGCCTAATTGAGTTTGAACTTAAGGCGTAGTTGTTGGCCGCAATTTTTTTTTATTGACATTAATGTGGTGTAATTAACCTTTAAGATTGAGTCGCGATTGAAATCGAAGCAAAAAAAAACAATAGTCTAGAACATATTTCAGTTGGATACAACCAGGCAACAATAAAACCTGATTATAAGCCAATCGTGTTTTAGCGGAAAATTTAGAATAAATAAATGTTAGCATAAAACTATGTTTGAGTATTTATTATTTTTTTCATAAAAGTCAAAAAGAGTAAGTATTTTTAAAGTCATATTTGCGAAGAGATAGTTAAGATACGTCTTTAACCTGGAAGTATCACTACTCACTGCCTATATTAATAACCTATCTTAGATAAAAGATCTTGATCAGTCAGTGATCGTTAGATCAGTTGCCAGGTAACCGCTATCATTTGTCAATGATAAAGAAAAAATATCTTAGCTACAAATCTCTAGAAGGCCTATCTTTATCTGTAGATAGGTTATTAATATTGGCCATTAGTCAGTCTTGTATACCAGCTGTTTCTATTTAAGATTCTAGTCTAGATCAACGCTAACAGCTAAATATATTTGCACATCGTTCTGGAGCGCAATTACACTGTGAAAGCGGTAATACACTTACACGCATTCTAATGACTTGTTAACACGCATGTCCATTACTTAGCTAGCTTTAAAATTACCAGTGTAATGCTCGCAGCTTAAGGCCGCATTCAGACTGGGCAACTGTTGCTAATAAATTATCATTTCTATATGAAACGCTATGATTAGTTTTCTGACTAAACTATATTTCCAGTTTTACCTATTACCCTTTGCATAAATTTGGAGACGTAATTATACCTATTTTTGTAGTTTTAATTGACATAATATACATATTTTTGTTTGCAAGAAATAAAGAAGCTACATTTTTGAGCAACTTTTTTGTGGTTTTCTACCTTTTATTTACGAATAGTAAACAGTTTTCAACACTATGTTAAATTTGGAGGTAAAGCAAATAAGTTTTTTTTTGGAAAGAGGCTTAGTTAAACAACGTATATAACCAGGCGTTTAAAGTCTAGTTATAAACAAAACCTAATCCAATATGAGACGTCTTACAGTAACAGTTAGACATTCATTATACCTAAATAAATGAGCATAAACAAAAGTACAGTTTACGTCTCCACATCCAGTAAATCAGTATAATGAGAAATTAACTTTCGCGGGTGAACCGCCGCATGTAGTTGTAGCCTTAAGTCATGTTACAGAAAACACGTTGATTTCTACTATATGTAAACTTAATCTTGTTAAAATTATGAAATATAAATTATCAGTAAGTTAAGAAACGTGGTCTATGCAATTACAGAGTAAATCCCAGTGCTGCGTTCTTTATGTTTTCAGTAAGTACTTTTTTCTATTAAAAAAAGGTTTTTGTCAAATAAAAGCCTATTGCTTCAAATATCTACAATTTCGTTATTTAATTCACATAGCGATATGTATAAATTGAGATAACTGGCTCTTAGATATTACTTTTTAAAACATTAAA
>NJDD01000783.1:246521-264551 GCA_002245505.1 Calephelis nemesis
CTCCAAATTTAAAAAAAAAAACGTCAATTCGTTAAAAAGTTTCGTTAATAATAGTATCCCTTATAATCAACCGACTACCTATAATATATTCATACAAAAGTTATTATTTTTATATATATTTATATCTATACATATATATTTTTGAAAAATCTGTGAAAATTAGGAATTTAAAAAAAATATGATTTATAAAGTATCAATGAAGCGTTGCAGAATTTAAGCAGTTTCTTAAGGAATCACTAGTTTGAATCTTACTAATAGCATAAAGTTTTGATATAAAAGATTTATGGCCGCTACTTTCAAAATGAAAAATCATCTCATGAAAATTGTTTGAAATTTATAATGTTTCGGTTCTGATTAGTTAGCTACTAACAACAGACTAACATGACAAGACAACACGCATACTTCGTCAAACATTTAAATAGAATGCTTATATCCTATTTGCATTTATTTGACTAAAAATATTATTTACTAATTGGTAAGCTAGTCAGTTTAGTACAGTATTTCAGTAACTATATGATTAAACGTTAATTATGTAATATGTGTACGTTTCGCGTCGTCATTTGAATGTTTAAACTTCTTAAATGTTACTGCTTAAAGGTTACCGTAACGCATCTAGTATGTATAGTGCATTAGCTTGGGAACGAGGCGGGTTGTGTCTGGAGAATATTGGATGTTGTTGGAATGGAGAGGTGTTGGTCCTCCTTGTTGGCCAGATCTTCTGTATAGTTCTGAATTTCTGCTTGTCACCTCATAGCAGGCGAACATAGGTAAAGGGTGTCCATCACCAACAATAGCACTGGGGGTAGAGTGCTATTGTCGGTGTACTGTATGGTGTTAGTGCTATAGTAACTTGCCCGGATATAGAGCCACCTTACCTATTCCTGTCGACATGATGACAGTATTTAGCTTCGTTCTATGGTCTTCATAAGCCGCGGTTGTTTTTTTTTAGTGCAAGAGCCGTGTACTCCCAACTAATGCTCATATGTTTTTATTCTATTGTTCATTTGTAACTTTTAGATTCATGTTTATTTAAGAACTAGTAACTTTAAAAGGAGGGAAAAAGTATGTCTGTCTGTGGCATCATGATTTTCAAACTGTTGAACCGATTTCTATGCGATTTGTTGTTTGAAATCTGACACGATCTAGATGGTTCAAGTAGCTAAACTTCACATGTACATTTTATCCGAGATTATGAAAAGCTTTAATTTTAGTATTACAGATAATAATACATTAAAATTTTGTAGTTTACTTTTAAACTCTTAAAATCCCTCATGCTCCCTCCAACTATATAGGATCTCAGGACTGGTGATACTCACCTCCTTCTGTCAAATACTTCAGTTCAAACGATCTGTATGATTCATACTCGTATTAGGAGCCCTAGGATGCAATGCATGATGAACATGAAAGGTTTTTCTCGTAATGACCAAAGTATAGATTATATCGAAAAGTAACCTTTATGTATATATCCCTGAAAAGGTCAGCATAGGTACGTTTAGGGCACCCACGACTAACTGAAGATACTTACGAGTACTACAGTGTGATAGGTGGCAAATCTAACGTAAGCTTGATATTTATCAAATTCCTGAGATCGCTATTTTTCTGTATATTTTAGAAGTCTGTCCCAAGTACCAAATCTTGGATATGCCCTGAATATCATGTAAGCAACGCTAACACTGAACCACTAGACAACAATTGTCGATTAATCTTTTCTAAATTCTTTTACTAGTATGTGCGATATCCTATCTCATCTATAAATATTAAGTTCGAATGTCATCCAAATCTATAAATGTTTTAATCTAAATAAACCACAAGTAAATATTTAAATAAATTTTTGATAGTTGAAATAGATAATCAAGTATTCGATTGGTCGATGTTTTATTTTCATCAAAAAAGTTGTTAACACTGCGCATCTTAGCCCTGGAGAGTTAACTTGGCACAAGACTATCTAGCCGTGAAAGCGTAACAAACAGAATTAGTTTCGTATTTATAACATTTGAGTGAATTACTATTTATTACAAGATAAGGTAAAATTAAAAATTTGCACTTCTCTTACAAATTACATCGGCGAAGATGTTTATACTAGGGCTTGTTATTTTTTATTTATGCTTATAAATTAAAATATTGTAAGAAAGAAATCTATTTTCATTACTATTTTTTTTAATTTATTTAAAACTAGCTGTTCCGGCGGACTTCGTTCAGCACGTTCAGTTTCTATGGAAACAATTAAAATGTCGTTTTTCCTTGTTTCCTCGCTGATGTACGGGATAAAATATAACCCATTTCCTTCTCCCGGTTCTAAGCTCTTTATCAATTTTCAGCCTAATCGGTTTAATTATCACGACTTTCTTTTATATATTTGTTGTTCATAATTATTATGTATTTGTCGAGTTTTTATTGTTTTAAGGTGTATTCTGCTATTCGGGGCGAAGACAAATCCAACAAAGTAAAAACCATGAGAATTTGTCCAGCAGATATCGAGTTATATGACGTGTTGTAACAAACCCGACTTTGTTTTATATAAATAAGATTTAACACAAAAATATAATTTAACACAAATTTGGTATTTCCAGCAGTCTGTACACTAGGCTACGCCTGTGTCGTGGCGACCATATTTCTTACTTGGATTTACTTTTTGTTAAATTTACAGGGTATCCACAGTTAAATTATTATTTTTGTATAATTATGATGTATGTGTATGTGCATGCGCGCATGTGTTTGTTTGTTAGATGTCATTTTATAAGAGCTTCTGATTTTGCGTAATTTATGTTAAACAGTAGCTGTTTTGTAAGTCTTTTTATTTCTGTTGTTTTTAAGTGCTTAAGTTTATTGATTTGGCAAATGCTTTTATACACATAAGGATTATTAAAATCAAGATTCACGCAGTGGAAATGAATGGTAAAAACGTCCCAACCCACAAATATCTTAATTAACCAAAAGACCGATACTTCACTGCTTTAAAATCCTAACAATTAAAAATATGTACACACAAAATTCACAAGTTAAACCATTTGAACAGGCACCTACAGAGAAACTTAATAGGCTGACTATGGTCATAGGAAGGATAGAGCGCCTTAGGCTTCTCATGGTTAGTATCCTCTAAGGAAATCTACAAATTTTATTTTGATATTATTTTTTTCACTTGTAAGTATAGCTATAATATGGAATCTAATAGTTCTAATTTCTAATCGACTCTGTGGTCTAACGGTACGTCGTTGGCCGTGACATCTTGAGTTCCCGGGTTGGATCTTCGGTTCGGGGAACAAAAAAACTAGAAAACGTGCATTGTCAATTCTCTAATAAAAATAACGTTGTCCGGGATTAGCTACACTCCCAGTTGGCGATAGGCTTGCCACCTACGTCCTGAGTGCCCTGGTTGTACCTCTGCCTAAATCTTCGTGAATGTGGGCGTTAAGGTACTCTCGTATAATGCTCTTGTTTTCAAAAATATGTTTCATATATAGATTTAGTTTCATTACTGTAATAGCATGTGTATGTTACGACTATATTGCGAAATTTGGTTACAACTAGGTCTAGCTAGTTAAAAAACCTAACCTGATAACGACTAGTGGCTACACCTGATTATAACCGGGTAAACTTAGTTGTAACTGGACTTCAAAGTTTTGATTAATTTTGTTGCCTTAATACGAGTAACTCATTAAAAAGTACTACAAAAGGTAAAAGAAATCTAGGATTATCATCTATATACAATTATTGGTGATTCATGGCCTTCAGACATTGTAATCAAATCGATATTTGGGAAGTCTTTTCTTTGGTAACATCGGTAATTTTGTGGAAATACCTATTTCATTTTAATTCCATTTTACTAGTGACGCTGTTGTTATGACGTCATTACAGAAGGACTTATAACCACTTGTAGAACCATTGACATTTATAACAATCGACCGCAAACAAAAGTTACAAAAAATTTAACATTTGACCTTAACATCTCAATATGTGTAAAAAAAACTACTACTCGTACATGGCACAGCCAATAGATTATGCAGGATGCAGTTTGAAGATGTAAAAGTTTGGATTTGTTCCCACTGGCGGAATAATTTTCTTTTGTAACTTTTTTTTAACTTGTTATTTTGATAAATGAGTAAATTTTAAAAAAAATTGCTAAAAAGAATGAATGAATTTTACAAAATAGTTGTCCGTAATTATTAAAAGCAACCAAGAAATCTCTTCTGCAAATATTGCGCAAGCCATAACCTAAAATTGCATTGAGATAGCGATGCCTTTAATAAGACTTTTATGCTTGCTGTTCAGTTTGTATGGGAAAAAAATAAATTTTGTTTCTCCTAGCTTTTTTGCACTCGAACTGGAAAGTATCCTGTGTTTTCGTAGTGTTAAGCTTCTTCCCTATCAATTTTCAAAAAATCTATTTAATTTTATATAGTGTATCACGATTTTGTTTTACATAAACAGTTTTATTAAAGCGTTGTGCGACAAATTATACAGAAAAGACGGAGCGCTCTCTCAATTCTGATTAAGACCCGTCCTCACCTGACGTCTTTTCTGTGAATCTGACCTTTGAGGGAAGACCTTCAGTAGCGATGATTTCATTTACAGATGGAATGACAAATTATAAACTTCACTAGCTGTACCCATGACCTCTTAAGCGACGTCTGTAGTCAACGCTACCCTGATTGAAATTATCTTCTAAGGCTGGGTTTCACCGTCAAATTTATATGCGATCAACGTAAAAACGCGTTTAGTTAATTGTCAGCGTCAATGTTGTCAGTTTTATTGTCAATGTATTTTTTGTGTAATTGGATGGCAAATATGCAGATGGATTTCCTGATAAGAAATTCTCGCCGCCTAGAGACACCAAAGGTGGTAATGGTGTGTTGCCAACATGAGTCCAGGTCGTTAGGCCTCGAGTAAAAGTAAGTGTACCGGCTACGTTATCCTCCGTACCAGAACACGTCAACAGTAAATGCTGACGTTATGGCGGCAAAAACATTGTGAATATTTGTTATTAAACTATTTTATGTGCTTTGTAGATTCCTATTGGTTAAGGATAAGAATTTACTCATGTTGAAAAGAATACTTGTTTTAATTTATAAATGGGTTCATAACCGACAGTTGAATTCTTTTACACTAAACTTAGTTTTACTAAACTCGGTTTCAAAAATGATTGGTGAAATCAGCCCAAAATAACATAAATCGTTTCAGACAGACGAAATATAACATTAATAATAAAAATTCTATATACTT
Source organism: Calephelis nemesis (assembly GCA_002245505.1). Taxonomy (NCBI): domain Eukaryota; kingdom Metazoa; phylum Arthropoda; class Insecta; order Lepidoptera; family Riodinidae; genus Calephelis; species Calephelis nemesis. The sequence continues at coordinate 251,742 of NJDD01000783.1, forward strand.
TTTTAAATATAAACTAAAACTAAATAAATCTTTCAAATATAATGATGGTTCTAATTTATCACGAAGGCCGAACATTAGCCTAAGATAAACTGTACATTCAAATGTTTTCCTACATATATAGTTCAAGTTATTTTGGTCACTTTATAGTACCTGTCGTATGTCTGTGATTTCTAAACTAAAATATGTATAAAATAAAATACGGAAAAATCTTTTAAGTACATTTTACAAAACAAAATAAGGATGAATAGAGTCGGATTACTTGTTGTTGAATAACACGTAGTACGACTCTACGGAAACCCCTTTAGTAAACGGGATGAAATGCTTCTCGGAACATAAAATACTTATATGTTAAATTGCATTTCGATCGGTTCTGTAGATTTGGCGTTAATAGCAGTTGGAATACACACAGACAACAATTCCAAAATTGCTAAGATGTGTTCTGTTGCCTATTTTTAGTAGCCTGCATCTATTTCTTTTTTTTATTTCTTTATTTTTTTTCACTCTTCCACAGTTTTATTGTAATATATCTAGAGAGATTAGTGATAGCAGAGCAGCACTATATCAGGTTTGGATTTTGATTGGTGTAATATAGATTCAAAATCCAGTGACGTTGCAAAAGACAGCTGGTTCCTCATTAGTCATTTCGAAAAAAGTAATCAATCTTTAGATAGTGCCAGGTAACAACCGCATAACATATTCTCGAATGTAAGGTAAGCCGTAAAAGTAATACAAGAAGAAAAAAATAAGGACAAGAAAATTATTGTTAATAATTAATTGTGTAAAAAATCTGTTCAAATATGTATTAAGTATGTGTAATTCTTGTATTGTACTGTACAATTTTAACTTTGATTATGTATTATTTCAATTTCCTAATAAACATAATGTTGTCCGGGATTTGATATGTGCCCGGTTGGCGATAGGCTTACCACCTATCACATTGTGGGACTTAGAGTCTTCAGTGGGGACGATACATTACTTTTATATATAACATTTAACAATCAGTCAAATATTCAGGATATGTTGTTTTATAGATAAGATATTAATCATTAACCCGAGGTACTAAGAAAACCCATCTAAGTCCGGTAGGTACCGGTACTCACAAAACTAAATATGCATTTGTTCTTGGAGAAGTGAGGTGTTTGTGGCGATACCTGACCACATACACGTTACATTAACTGTGAAGGTTCCTTAATTAATTAGCTTGTATTTTGGTTTTTTCAAAAGTAAGGTCAGTCGTTGAAAATTAAACGGTTTTTTTTAAAAATACGGTTGACAGGTTAAATTTTTGGTTTTAGCATTTATTGTTTTGTAGTGATCAATTGAATCGTAGTTTACAAGTAATGAAGGTAGGCAATCTCATCGGATAAGCTGCTGCCGTACTGAAAAATCCCCGTAGGTTTGTCCCTACGACGAGGAAGGGCTCTTCGAGAGGAAGAGCCCTTCCTCGTCGTTGGGATAAACCGTCGTAATAATCATATAGCGTAGGGACACCGCGCGGTACATGCACTTCAGTGCGTAACGAATACTGACGTACATGTATAGTTTCAAATGTATATAACTGCCTTTACATCTGAGCAGAAAGTTATGTTGATACTAATGTATATAAATTTGCTGAAAATAAAATAAATTTTATTTAAGTATAATATTAAGAAACATTATAATTAAATATCCGAATTTATTGCTATTACAATCTGAATAAGAACAGAATTTCTTAAACCTGTAAGTGAAATTAAAAATTATAGTAGAACTACGTTTATATTCGTATTAAGACCTCACTCTTCAATACCAACGTTACTGACTGATATTAATCATACTCGTATATTGCTCATTATGTCGCTATATCTACGTAGCATAAACGTATATTTGCCAGTACAGTCAAATGTTTGCGATACGGTGCCGTACCACCTGCTGTACATACAGATTTCTGTTAGAAATTATGAGTACGTGCCTTTTCTGTTTGGCAACAATTATTATAAACTACTGCTTTCTTTTTAAATGTAATTTCGATTTTTAATTACTGAAGAGTACTTAAATTCGGTTACGTGGTAACAGAGTTTATAGATTATTGCTTAATTATTTTCCTTTTTTATAAGTACGCTATTTTTATCACATCTTATATTAATATAAGTAAGATCTTTATGTGTAAATATTTTGCATAAGTGATCGTCACCTCACTCTTTCTAATTGGCTGGACCGAAACCCCTAGCCAGTTGGACCGTTAAGTCAAATACTTAGAATTTATACTAATCCATAACTAATACTAGACATAAAAAGTGATTTTGGATGGTTTGTGTGTGGTGTGTCACCAAACTTTCTACCAAACTGCAATACGATGTTCGCCATATCAGTTAATATGTTACAATTTCAGAGTCTATAGATGTAACAATCCTTTCCTTAAAATTAAAGTACATACAAATATATACTTAAAATGAATGCGTAGTATTGTCACGTATGATTTTTAAACATAATATTCACAAGGATATAAACATAAAAAGCTCTATGAAATGTCTAATCGAATTAACATCCAAGGTCTAAAATGTATTTAATTATCTTACATAAGTACGTAATAAAGTCGTAATGAAAAGGCCGTGTCTGTACATTGAAAATATTTTAAAAATAACTTCTGATTTTAAAATATTGATGAAATTCGTGTTTGCAGGCTTGTTTTTTGCGTATTTGCTTGTTTGGTATAATAAATCTTTTTTTTAATTAAAAAAAATCTAAAATTTAACCTAAAGGTACACTTTAAAACATTAATATTATATTTCGTTAAAAGTAATGAAAAGGATTCGAGGATCTCATGACGTTATGGCGACAGGAATAGATAAGGTGGTGGTACCAATCTGGGTGTATCGCTGCGAAACTCTACCGCCAAATCAGAAGTCACGGTGTTAGTGATGTTAAGGCTATTCTCGCCTTCTACGAGCTGCCTGGCAGGAAGGCAGATGGTCTATTCTGCAAAGAAGGCCGGACCAACACGGGGAAAAAACGGGTGATTTTTGAAATATACTTAATAGGGCATAGTTTTTTCACATATCTTGTAAAGAAATATTCGTAGTTGGAGTCAGTTTTGTTGTTTTACTATGTTTAATTAATTATTTAACCCCGTGTTAAAAGTTTGACGTGTCTCTATGAAAGTGCATGCGTACGTTGGTGGATGCATGCATGCACGTGTGTGTGTGTGTGTTTGCTGCTCGTTTGTAAGCATCAAAATGGACATTAGTCGCACAATGGTTGCTTATTTCACTTTTAACAGAGATTTAACTGTTATATACCAACGAGTGCTGGTACAAATGAGCTGGTTTTATAATAGAGCCCAAAGATAGGAGACGTAACCCTGGACTGCTGGGTGTACTGGTAAACCCAACGAGTTTGGACACATCACATTCGTGTTAACTAGATCACTTTACAAATTCTGATGACAAGGACCTGTGATTAAACTGAAGAGTAGATTCTTAAAATAAATATAATGTGTTGCGCTCGAACAAAGCCTTAGTTAAAGACTGGTAAGTAACAACATCGGCCTTCACCTATTACAAAGTGTGATCGATCATAACATTACTGACTGTTTTTCTACACTGTGACATTTTGTATTATGAATAAAATTATACTATATACATAACACAATAACTGATACCACGATTTCCTCTATTTTAGAGACATTCAGCTCTTGAATTCAGAGCATTCGGTCCGTGGCATTGGTACAGGGTTAGAGTATATGCCTAACTCTACCAAATTTCAAAAGGCTCAAATTCGATTTCCGATATTTTTGTATGACATACATAACTATTTGTATTTATTCTCTGTGTGTGTGGCATCGTAGCTCCTAAATGATTGCGATGCATTGTTTCAAACCCCGACGCAAAATGAGGGGTTTGATCTAAGTCTGCACGGAAAACGTAGGGTGTAAAAAGATGATGTGCCTGTGTGTGTGCGCACGTGCGTGCGTGCGTGCGTGCGTGCGCGCGTGCGTGCGTGCGTGCGTGCGTGCGTGCGTGCGTGCATGCTTGCGTGTGTATGTGTGTGTGTGTAGGATGGCAGCATAGCTTTTGAACGGATGGACCAATTTTATTGTCTGAATGCTGAGACGATTTTTGGCTACATTACATATTGGCTTTAAATCCGCTAGTCACGACAAGGTTCTTGTTGTTCAATTGTTTTTTTTTTATTAGCTAAGCTCTAATAAGAATTCGTTTAGTGGAAAATAATTTCATCCTTATATAAAAAGCATGTCCGTTTATAGGTTCACATAGTATTTTAAGTACAATAATGTATAAATAAGTACATAATCATGGATGTGTTATACCCACAAAGATGTAAAAAATGGTAGTTAGTGTATTTGGTGTTATAATAATAAAACATTGTAAACTTTTGATGACTTTCTGTTGCGTATCTACAAAACAAATCAAGCTATTTTCAGTGCTTTATTTAAAAATACAGATTAACTTATTTCTCTTCATCATGCGTGAATAGATAAACCTATTTCGCTTATTCTTTTCTTGCATCCTTTACAACTCTGAATTTAGCGACACACGCCAAACATCGTACAGTCAATAAAGCTGCTGTACCAGGTAAGTTTTTTTTATGTTATAGGAAGGCAAACAAGCAGACGGATTCCCTGATGTTAAGAAATTCACGCCGCCTAGAGACACCAAAGATGGTAATGGTGCGTTGCCAACCTGAGGTCAGGATGTTAAGGCCTCTAGCAAAAGTAAGTTTACCGGCTACCTTACCCTCTGAACCGGAACACGTCATGACGTTATGGCGACAGGAATAGGTAAGGCGGTGGTACTAATCCGGGCAAGTCGCTGCGAAACTCTACCACCTAGTCAGATATCACGGTGTTAGTGATGATAGGCTTACCTACCATGTTCGCCTTTTGCGAGCTGCCTGGCAAGAAAAGCAGATGGTCTATTCTGCAAAGGAGCCCGGACCAACACGGGAAAATTAGATAAATGCCACAAATCGAAAGGGGAGGTTCGGTTTAACGATTTAAAACAAACAATGTATTTTAGTACCTATTCCTGATCATGTAAATATGAAAAAACAATTGCTAAATTTGGCATTTCCAAACACAAACAGTGTTAAAAAAATCAAGTTAAGTACCTATTTAGTAGTAGTTACCCATCATCGGAAGAAAAAACATACTACCTATTTTGCTTACAAGTTAAGGCCCCATACTCAGTCAGCCAGAAGAGCCAATCACCGCACTCCCTCGTTCCATGATTACTATGGAATATTGCGCTCTAAATTAAACGTCTTAAGCGACAAATCACAATTTTTGACACTATAAAAGTAATTTGAAAAAAAGTATAAAAACTGAAACACTTATCTTTTGGGTATGGTACTTATCTATGTTTATGTTAAATCAGGTGTCGATATTTTCACAATTGAAGTAGACAGATGGGTTTTGCTTTCAAAAAAGGGTTAACTTTTTGTATTTTTCTATCTAGCAAAGTGAAATGAATCGTGTTTTGGAAACACTAGTCTTATAAAGCATATTCATGTTAATCTTGTGTATTTTTGTCACCAAGATCCATGATTGCTTTGTATGAAAAAAACATTAAAATGCTGACGTATTTTAGCGTATATGACCCCTTAAAATCGTAAATCGACAAACGAAAATGATGAAGTAACGCGTTTTGAACCTTCACTTTCCGTTAGTCGTATCATTCCGTATAAACTGTACAGTAAGTCAGTAACGCATGTACGCCTAATAAATTTATACTAAGCATATTATGTCTTATTACCAAACAAAGACTAAAGTAAGAGTAAAGTTAAGTTGATATTATATTCTGTATCACAGTGTGATAAAGACTGTAATACCAGGTTTAGCCTAGGAGTACTTTACTCTTTGTTTATTAATATGACGGATTATTTTGTTCGATTGAGTAGCGGATTGATAACGTTTATAAACACCGTGTTATCGGTATGAAATGAAATGCTTCTTGTAATTTCATTTGTACTAATTAACTTGTTTACAAAACTTGATTATAAAAATATTATGCTCATACAAGATTTTAATTTAAGTGTTAAATAACATTTACATAAATTACAATAGGTTTGGTATAAAAAAGGTGTTATAAGTTTAACGTGTGCGTGTGTGCGTTCTTTCGTGAGTGTGTGCGTGTGTACCTGTATGTAATACTTGCGAATTTTTAAAAAACATTTCATGTAAAATGTTGTCAGGACGAGATCGTAAACTGTGGCTTGCACTGAAAAAAAATATCAGATATCGTGTTGAGCCAAACTTCTTAGTCTATAACTCTACTTCTAGCTTCAGCTTAGTCTTTCTTAGTCAGTTTCTTAGTCAGTTCGTGTGGGCCGGTGATAACTTTGACAACATGAGGTTCCAAATCAAAAAATCTCATTGAAAAAGTTACTTTGCCATAGTCGAAAAGCAATAGTATGTACATACGTGACGATTTGCTATAAATTTGCTACATATCACATTGTGGGACGTAACTCTAATTATCCCTTCAAGGATACAGGCATGAAGATACTAACTCACTATTGAGAGTTAGAAACAGAGAATGCTGTATTCATCATACAATTGACTTTCCCAGTCGGGAACTTGAAATAAGTCTCAACAATGTTCAGTGTAGCTAGGTATGTTCGTTAACCTTTCAACCAACGAGGTCGGATTTGTGAAGAAAGGCAATCCACTTCAATAAACATTTTTTTATAAATTAATGTAATACAGCTTAAGAGTTTATTTGTTTGTATTTATAAGTATCTTCACGCCCATATCCCCGAAGAGTAAGACAGAGGTACAACCAGGGCACCCACGACTAGCCGAAGACACTAAGTCCCACAATGTAATAGGTGGCAAGTCTGTAGCCAAACGGGCACATATCCAATCCCCAGCAACGCTATTTTTTTAGAAAATTAAAAATATACATTTCGACCCGGGACCTCATGAAGTCCACCATCTGGACCACTAGACCACAGTGGCGATTTGTATTTATATGGTAGCAGATAGGTACAAAATGTCTCATCTCAAGTTTATTTACTTTTTTTATTTAAGAGTTTAGTGAAATAGCTCACGAATTTCCTGATGGTAAAAGATAATCATGGCTTATAGATACCATAGATGTTATAGGTGCGTCCCTATCCTAAGCCCGAGTTAGTATGGATATTAAGTTGTTAACAAGTCTTGTTAGTTGTTAACTTGTTAACAAGTCGGCAGTTGATCTACAACTTTATAAGTAACACAAAAAACAATGCATATAATCGGCCAGTCATAGAGTATGATAATTTATTCCACCGGTAATAACAATGACAATATTCATTGTAATACAATCACAACTGTAATAAATCGGAATTCCCTTAATTTAAAGACAAATATGCAGATTAGATTAATATCTTGATCAATGTTAGGAAAACCCATGTGATATCCGCTTTTAATTTTATTTACATCCGGAATGTTTTATTTGGGGTATTGATGTTTTAGCAATATTAAATCGATTAAAATTGATTTTTAAATCAAAAGACTGCAAACCGTGTTGGTCCGAGATCCTTTCCAGAATAGACCATCTGCCTTCCTGTGCAAGGCAGCTCGTTTAAGTTGAGCATAAGCGTACCATCACTAACACCGTGATATGTGACTAGGTGGTAAAGACTCGCAACGACTCGCCAGGATTGGACCACCACCTTACCTATTCCTGCTGCCATAATGTCAGAGCTTGCCGTTGACGTATTCCGGTTCGGAGGATATCGTAACCGGTAAACTTAGTTTTGCTCTAGGCCTAACATCCCGACCTAAGGTTAGCAACCAATGTCATAAAAAGAGAAAAAAAGAAAACAAGCCCACGGCTCTTCTGATGGTAAGAGACACATGGACATGCCCATGGACACCATATACAATGTAGGTCGGTCGAAATTTTAAGACTTTTGTGTGCAAATATATCTGGAACAGAACAAGACATTGAGCTATAGATAGTTACTGCGAGCCGTAATTTAGAAAAATGCAATGTTTTTTAGGTAAAAGCCCATTCCCCCCCCCCTTCTAATATTATAAAAGTGATTGTACGTATGTTTGTTATAATTTCACGTAAAAACTGCTTAACTAATCATCGTGAGACTTTGTATGCATATTCTTGGAGGTATCAAAAGTAACTTTGATTACTTTTTAAATGACTTAAACTCGAGGGAAGCCGTAGGTGAAAGCCGATAATAAAATATGTCTTCATGCCCATATTCACGAAGAGTTAGGCAATGGTACAACCAAGCCCCTACGACTAGCCGTACACACTAAGTCCCGCAATGAGATAGGTGGCATGCCAATAGCCAACCGGGCATATATTCAATTCCGGGCACCAATATTTTATTAGAAAATTGAAAAAACACATCTCCTTTTATTTTGTTTTCCGACTCGAGGATCGAAGCCGGTGTCTTACGAAGTTTGTAAGATGTCAGACCGCTAGACTACAGCGGTGATTAGAGAGTAGATGATAAACGACTATATATAATAAATATATGACGTATCTATTCCGACAGTCAGCACATGACCTTTGGACTCTACAGACAACAGCAGCCGAACTTTGTTCGTGAACTTATGTAATTATGTAACTATTATATAACCTTGCAACTTACCTTCCAGCAAACCTGTCAGAGAATCCATCAAACTTTTATTATAGAAGCCTCATCAAAAATATTTCAATCAGATGGTCGCCAAGATTCAAGATTTTGTAATACGTGAAAACCTTTCACTGTTATAAAATACATATTTATAGTGAGAGAAAGAAATTAGCCAAATTGGTATTTAGATGATAATAAATATCTACATATTAAAGTTACACACGTTGCCAATCTAGCGGCCTCTTCTGGTATCCAGGTATCACGGCAACTTTGGCGATAAGAAAAACTTAAATTTAACCATAATAATTTTAGTCTTTTCCATTATTGTATACTTTATTAGATTTGAAAACAGACCGTTAGTTCTGTATTGATTTGAGAGAGTCAGAATAAATATGTTATTTAGTGCAAGCGGTACTTTAAACATACAAGTAAATATTTTTAATTCTTTTGTTCATTTGTTTATTATCGTCAAGTTTAGTGTCTCTAATCTGACTTCCATACAGGGACTGAAAAAGGGAAAGCACAGACTGAACGACTAAAGTCAAGCCTAGAAATTGATAAGAAAAAAATATGAGTATAGATAATGAGTGTCCCAAAAAAATGAATTTATTTAATTGAATTTTGCTATTTTAGCTAATCGTGTCTCAAGCACAGCTATATTTTTATACTTACTTCAATTTACAATATCTTACTTTATTTACTTAATCCCCTACTTATTTACTTATCCCCGTGTTGGTCCGGGCTCCTTTGCAGAATGGACCATCTGCCTTTCTTGCCAGGCAGCTCGTAAAAGGCAAGCATAGGCTTATCATCACTAACACCATGAAATCTGACTAGGTGGTAGAGTTTCGCAGCGACTCGCCCGGATTGGTACCACCGCCTTACCTATTCCTGCCGCCATAACGTCATGACGTGTTCCGGTTCGGAGGGTAAGGTAGCCGGTAAACTTACTTTTGCTCGAGGCCTAACATCCTGACCTCAGGTGCCGGTAAACTTACTTTTGCTCGAGGCCTAACATCCTGACCTCAGGTTGGCAGCGCACCATTACCATCTTTGGTGTCTCTAGGCGGTGTGAATTTCTTACCATCAGGAAATCCGTCTACTTTTTGCCTTCCTATAACATAAAAAAAAAGAAACTTAAATTTACTAAGCAGTAAGATTTTGTGACGACTTGACTACACAACCTTGTGTATTCATACGACTATGCTCACCACTGTTATAATCTGATGAAGAATGTAAAATCAGTGTACCAGATAAACTTGATCACATAAGATTCTTAACAATCGAGCCTCAAGTTAACCATGTATTTTTACCACCTTGGGTACCTATTTAAAGGCGTGATTCAATCATTACGAAATCCATCTGCCGTTTCCCTTCCAACCCCATAATAAATTAAATTAGTTTTTAGTATTTAATTTGGCTTATAATTTTTTGCCTCTGTGGTCTAGCGGTCCGGGTATTAGACTTGACTGCATGAGTTCCTACATTCGATTCCTGGGTCGGTTAACAAAAAGAAAACTTGTTTTTTCCAATTTTCTAATAAAAAAAATGTTATTCGGTATGGGATATGTTCCCGGTTGGCGATAGTCTTGCTACTTATCACATTGTGGGACTAAATGGCTTCGGCTAGTCATGGGTGCCCTGGTTGTGCCTCTGCCTACTTCGGTGCTAACTACTTACATGAGGTGTTGGGCCCGGTCTTCTTTGTAGAATAGTCTATAGACTTTCCTGACAAAGAGTTCGTAAGAGGCAAGCAAAGGTTAAATGAAACATTACCCATAAGACATCTATAGTGGTGTTTTTTTTTCTTTATGAACCTTGTGCTTGTCCATTATGCCATATACCACTAATGCCATAAAAATGTATAATTTACATAACAAATACGTGGATTATTAGATTATTTCAATTTATCAGCAAAGCGCATATAATAGTTTGTCCAACGTGGCCGTCAAGGTCTTCCACCAACAAAACAGGTCCAATAAAATCATTTAGATACACTGTTTTTGTAATCTTAAGTTGTATAGAAGTTTAATCATCACTTAATAACCTTTTAAAATTAATTGACGTTTTAAATATAGAACTAATTATATACGCTATATGAATTATTTTTAAAAACGACAGCTTGCGCCCGCGGCTACAGCGATTGAGATGTATTATAAATCTAGATATAAATATATGGATATTAAAAAAAAACGGAAGTAAATTAAAAGCAACAACTTTTAGAAAATCGTGAAAAAAGAATTTGGTTCTCCATACATTTTGTCAGAGGACGGTGAACCAAATTCTTTTTTCGCGACAAACAAATGTAACTAAAATAATACGTTTCTCCCAACCTGACTTTTATCCTAATCAAGTTCAAACCAGCTTAAATACCTTCGAATGCTATTAGATACCAGTATCATCCAAAAAATTCCAGCGCTCCTGTGTCGGACTAAAATAATACCTACATATGGTCCCGGGTTAAATTTTTTTCAATTTTTGCAATTTTTTTGAATGGTCGCATAAATTTTATCAATATCTCACTAGTTCTCTCACTCCCTCGTTTGAAATTATAGCAGTTTCATCTATGGGTGACATCATTGACTAGGAGGTCGTCAATCCATCCATCCAAATCGGTTCCTCATTGGCTAAGTAATCGTATAAAATACAGAAACATAAAATCAAATTGACGACCTTTTTTGTAGTCGATGAAAACAAGTAATTCATATTTGAACAAACAATTTTTATATATTTTATACAAATTATATAGCAGATTTTGGGGATCGTTAGAAATATTGCATAAATTTCTACAAACTCTAAAACTTAATACGTTACCCGCTACCTTAGCCTCTACACAAGGACATAATAATGGCGAGTATTGACGTTTGATAAAATCGGTAAAGCACCAGTCTGACCCCGTCTTTGTAAAATTGCTATGTGTCAATACTAAGTAATGAGGATAACACCCAAGCTGAATCTAAGTTACTAGCTTCCGCCCGCGACTCCGTCCGCGCGGATGTCGGTCTTCGCGTGATAAAACTGAAAAATTAAGTTTTTTTTTCTACGTTTTTTTCAGGATAAAAAGTATCCCATTTAATGCCCAGGATAATAAGTTATAGTTATACCAAGTTTCATCAAAATCGAACCGTTAGTTTTCACGTGATGCCTGAACATACAGACAGACAGACAAAATTTTTTTTAATCACATATTTGGGTTTGGAATCGATCCAGTAACACCCCCTACTATTAATTTTTTCAATGTACAGAATTGACCGTTCTACAGATTTATTATATGTATAGATGATACCTATTGTATGTTTTGAAAATCAAAATCTGGTTTTTGACTAAACAGGTGGAATATATTCTGATGAAATGTTTGAAAGATAAAAGCTTAATTTACTCAACAAGTGACCTTTACACCAGATATAAAATAAATGGACGTCGGGCACCATAAATTGTCATTTCAAATTACTTACAGAATGATTAATTTGAGTGATTTATTATTAAATATTAGTGACACACACAATCAAGTTTCGGGTTCGGCCTATGTCTGCCGCGCCGAAACTCCTGTATTCTGTATTGTGCATCATTCGGCAAATTTCACTTCTGACTTGTACTTGCCTAGGTATTCATTTAATTTATCTACATATATAGAAAATTATCCATAATTTTGCGTGGTCATCGTGTCGTGCTTGAATGGATGAAACAATTTTGTTCATTCTTTTGGTTTTAATTCATTTTATTTTATTTATTTGTAAGGAGAAGATTCTTACGAAAAGCAAATAAGGGAAATTGCTGGGAAAACGGCAGAAAAAAACGATAAAGCCTTTTTGTTATTACGTGCCGAATTTATAAAGTAAATAACTGCTATGAAGAAAACTGCAGGAGCTTTTGTTGTAGCAAGTTTTGGGTAGGTAGATACCAAATTCGAACGTGCTCTATGTCTAAAATATAATTAAGTAAGTTCCGGAAAAGGAGTAACTGTATAGTAGGGGAGGCTGTGAGGAGACCTATACAGTAGCTAAGGCGCTTCAGATTAAGACATGAGAGATACCTACCTCCTTGTAGGTCCTATGTTAAACATCTCCATTTCGTATCAAATCACTATGTAGAGACGCGGTATAGGGTGGTCTGTCTAATTGATTTTGAAGTTATACTTCTTTTGGCGCGTTAGGAAAAAATGATGAGGGTAAATTTTTAAGATGCGCGCGCACACCGTCACGAAAAACCGACATGATGAAGTTAGCTATA
>NJDD01000783.1:267198-301470 GCA_002245505.1 Calephelis nemesis
TGTCATTTCAAATTACTTACAGAATGATTAATTTGAGTGATTTATTATTAAATATTAGTGACACACACAATCAAGTTTCGGTTTCGGGTTCGGCCAATTTCTGCCGCGCCGAAACTCCTGTATTCTGTATTGTGCATCATTCGGCAAATTTCACTTCTGACTTGTACTTGCCTAGGTATTCATTTAATTTATCTACATATATAGAATATTATCCATAATTTTGCGTGGTCATCGTGTCGTGCTTGAATGGACGAAACAATTTTGTTCATTCTTTTGGTTTTAACTCATTTTATTTTATTTATTTGTCAGGAGAAGATTCTTACGAAAAGCAAATAAGGGAAATTGCTGGGAAAACGGCAGAAAAAAACGATGAAGCCTTTTTGTTATTACGTGCCGAATTTATAAAGTAAATAACTGCTATGAAGAAAACTGCAGGAGCTTTTGTTGTAGCAACTTTTAGGTAGGTAGATATCAAATTCGAACGTGCTCTATGTCTAAAATATAATTAAGTAAGTTCCGGAAAAGGAGTAACTGTTTAGTAGGGGAGGCTTAGAGGAGACCTATACAGTAGCTAAGGCGCTTCAGATTAAGACATGAGAGATACCTACCTCCTTGTAGGTCCTATGTTAAAAATCTCCATTTCGTATCAAATCACTATGTAGAGACGCGGTATAGGTCTAATTGATTTTGAAGTTATACTTCTTTTGGCGCGTTAGGAAAAAATGATGAGGTTAAATTTTTACGATGCGCGCGCACACCGTCACGAAAAACCGACATAATGAAGTTAGCTATAGATAACATTTTAGTTTTTCGAAAAAAGGTTCCAACAAAGTAAAAGTAAGGACATCTACGTATGTTTGCGTGAGAACTGACAACTGTATACACAATATTTCTTTATTTCTATGCTTAGTGTCATTTTGTCTACAAATGTAAAATAAGGCAAAAGATAAAATTTTTAAAAAGATTTTTATCTTATTACTTCGATAAGTATAACTTCTAACTCGTGTACATAAGTACACACACAATTTTTTTTAATTTAAAAACATACCCGAGCATGTTAAATCAAAGGACAGCAGGCTTATTACATGAGTTGCTGAGGGTATGATAGATAAGTTTGAGTTGGTATAGATTACGCTCAGTAATTGATGTATTCAAATCCATAGCGCTTTGGGTCTGAAAATTTAGTGTTCTTCGCTACCAGTAGAGGCACTGTTCAAAGTTTTCATACAAATAATTTACGTATATATATGCGAGTATAGTAAATTCGAAAAACCGTAAACTCTCGGTAAGGATTATGATGGTAAGAGATAACTGTGGCCTATAGATATAGGTGCGTTGCTGTGCTGTGGCCGAGGTGTTAGACAAATCATGATAACAGATGTAAAATATTCGTGTTCTGGTCGCGGAGGTGGGTGGTGGGAACCTCAGTTAGGCTTGTCACATTCTGTGTCGTTTGGAGGATTATTTGCCACAACAGTTACACTGCTTACGCGGAATTAGCAAAATAAAGGCTTATTTTACATCTGTTACAATGGATTTTTGCAAAGTAACGCCTGATTCAATAAAATATCTCAAATCATGCTAATCTACCCTACTCTCTGGACTAGAACCACCTAACATTTTAGATCTGAAAATGTATTTGTTTAGTTATTATTTGTAGCATTGAAATAAATTTACTAGCTGGTAGAGTTTCGCAGCGACTCGCCCGGATTGGTACCAAGTAAATATTTTCCCGTGTTTGTCCTGGTCCTCTCTGCTAGGTAGCTCATAGGAAGCGAGCACTGGTTATAATATGAGTCAGTGCCAGCAATACCACTGGTGGTAGAGCACTGTGCTTGTAACTTACCCGGGTTCCCTACTCAGGCAAATTGCTGCACAGCTATCAGCCTTACCTATTTCTGCCGCTATAGTGACTCTGTCCCGTTCCGGTCCAGAGGGTGGGTGGAAGTCCGGTATATTTGCACAATAATCCTATCATCCCGGTCGTAAGACGGCGACGCTCCTCTAACATCAATGGTGTCTATAAGCCATGGTTGTTTCATACCATAAGGGGAGCCGTTGATATGGGCATAAAGATACGACAAAGAATGGGTAGGCAGAGGCACAAACAGGGCACCCACGACTAGCTGAAGATACTAAGTTCCACAATGTGATAGGTGCCAAGCCTATCGCCAATATCCAATCCCAAGCAACATTTTTTTATTAAAAAAATGGAAAAACCACATTTTCGTTTTGTTGCTCGACCCAGGATTCGAACCTGGGACCTCATGAAGTCAAGTCCAACCTGGACCGCTAGACCACAGAGGCTATAATACTCGTATTTTTTAGTGGAGAAAAGATACGGTTGACTTTTTAGTGAATCATTATTGACCAAGATTGCAGCACCTCAATCATAATGCTTTTAAAGTAGTGTTCAGCTGGTCCATTATGGTCCCTCTATGAGACCGTACTTGGTCTTTGGTGGTAGTTTTTTTTATGACATTGGAAGGCAAATAAGCAGACGGATTTCCTGATGGTTCACAAACTAAACTTATTTTACATTTTTGCTATCATTTTCCAATTAATTTTCCCCCATGTTGGTCCGGGCTCCTTTGCAGAATAGACCATCTGCTTTCCTGCCAGGCAGCTCGTAAAAGGCGAGCATTAGGCTTACCATCACAAACATCGCGACGTCCTACTAGATGGTAGAGTTTCACAGTGACTCGCTCGGATTAGTACCACCGCCTTAAGTATTCCTTAAGCAGTCATAACGTCAGTGCTTGCCGTTGTATGTTCCGTTTTGGAGGGTAAGGTAGCCTGTAAACTTACTTTACCTCAAGGATTAACATCAGATTGGCAACGCACCATCACCAACTTTGGTGTCCCTAAGCGTCGTAATTTTTTTAACATCACGAAATTCGTCTGCTTGTTTGCCTTCGAATATCACAAAAAAATCAAAAGATATGGAACATTTTGGATAGATTTGTCAGATTATCAACTTGGGACGGTTTTTTGTCAACGTTTTCCGAGAAAAAGATTAGTCTGTAGAAATGTCATGTACAACTAATTTAACCCTATAAAGTGTTTTGACTCTTTTATTACTATTGTTGAAAGGAGGAGCGATAAATTAGCTGCTATTCATCTCTCGCTGTTTGATTCTTTTTCGTTGAACAGGGTATATCTTGTACAGATGTTATTAGCTGAACAAATGGTACCACCGCTATGTCTTTCCAGGCCGTCCTAATATAAGAAAAAGTAGAGTAGCTGGTTAACATTCCATGAGAGGTTTAAGATCCAGACCTCAAAAAGACAATACACCATTCACAGTTTTGGTGTCAGTAGGTTACACGTATTATTTGTCTACAGGAAATTTGATTACCTCTTCACTTGTAGTATAAAGGATAAGCCTTATAAAGCGAGTACAGGAACTAGGAAGATGATGGTTCACTGTCTTCAGGGAGGAAGTAATTAAAAAAAAGTTGTTATAAATTAATTTATTGCATTGGCCTACCTACACAGTTTTTGTTATTATTTACATATGTTTATAGGAAACCTGCGTTTAATATTATTAAAATATTATTTACGTCAAATTCATAAATATAAAAACCCAATCCTTATGATAAAAGAAATATTAACTAAAAACATTGATAATTCATTACGTTCTTAAATATTTTTTTTTTCATTTTGGATGAAATAGTATGTAGTTCAATTATATTAATAAGCTGTTTTAATAAGAAAGTATTAAAACAATCATTTCTGACCATTAAGCTTCGATCACCTCAAAGTACTTGTGGTGTTGCTACAAAAAGTTTTTAAGAAATGTAAGACGTCTGTATTTTGCAGTAATTAACCCTCTTCTCTTAATCTTATTCGAATTATTTTATAAAAATGTTGATGATTCCTTTTTGAGATTATTCCAGTAATTTATGGAATATAATTTTAATTGAAAAAACAAAAAAATTAATACTATAACAGCACAATATTTGTACACTAGTTGTTTGTAGTAAATAAACTATTCACTTTTCAGTAAGATTAATTTAATTTAATTATTTCTTTTAAATTAAATTATTTATTTTTATTGTAGTGTATTATTGTAGTGTACATTTGTACCTATTTCGGTGGTCGGGTAACCTTATTTAGCTTAATATACACATTTTTACAGCTATAATATTATGTCCACAAAATCAAAATTCGAACAAGGGTCTGGAATAAATGGATTTATGGAATTTCTTATATTAGTATTTTAAAACCTGTGTTTAACATTTGTTTTAAAAGTTTCTGAATTGCAGTTTTGAGAATTACGAATTATTAAAATATGCTTAATATTTATTGACTTTAGTACACAGTTATTTCTTAAAGAGCTTACAAATGTACAATATGTAAAATCTATACATTTAATTTTGTAATCTTCATACACTTATAAGAGTAATGAACGGGTGCAAGTTAATCAGCTATAAGGCTTATAAATAATGGGTTTAAACTCGGCTTGCTTATCAGTTATTTATACTTAAACCCGTATACCATGAGAAATGAAAAAAAAATTAAACACATAGTTGAACATTTCTAAAAAAACTATCTACACACAATAGTTACTAGTTTATTATTATTTTAGAAGACCACTACAATTTTTGATTACATTTTGTAAGATTCTCCTGTCTTGCCATTTTAATACTTTTTTTACGGATTTTAATACTTTTGTTTATATTTCGGATAAGGCTAAGATTTTTAATTTACAAACTCGTCGCATGGTGTATCTTAAACTAAATAAATTAAAGCGGAAATAAGAAAAGTGAATTCACCAAGCACGTGCAAAAATGGCACATGTGTTTAGACTTAAGATTAAACTACCTAAATAAATTCGACTTGGATTTCACAAGGACCTTAGACTATTAGTCTGCGCGCTTTATTCCTATTAATAATTTACATTAGTAATAATAAATTTATAATAACAGTTATTATTTAAATACAATTTTATCCAATACTTCATCTAGATTATAGCTTTCTTAAAGAATATCAGAAGAAATTTTAGACAAGGCATCGAATCAAAATTAAGCCCCATACTTAGTCACCCAGAGGAGCCAATCACCGCACTCCCCCGCTCCATGATTACTATGGAATATTGCGCTCTAAAGTAAATGTCTTAAGCGATAAATCACTATTTTTGACACTATAAAAGTAATTTGAAAAAAATATAAAAACTGAAACACTAATCTTTTATGTATAGTACTTATCTATGTTTATGTTAAATCTGGTGTCGATATTTTCATAATTGAAGCAGAGAGTTGGGTTTTGCTTTCAAAAAAGGGTTAACTTTTTGATTTTTTTCTATCGAGCAAAGTGAAATGAATCGTGTTTTGGAAACACTAGTCTTATAAAGCATATTCATGTTAATCTTGTGTATTTTTGTCACCAATATCCATAATTGCTTTGTATGAAAAAAACATTACACTGCTGACGTATTTTACCATACATGGACCCTTAAGGGCAATTCACTTCGTCGACGACGTTAAATAAACAGTATTATTATAACATAACAGTAATAACTATTACCACATTTTCTAGACACATACAAGGTGTTTTTTGAATCCTTAGTAGTTAATGCTCTAACTTTCGTATTTATTGTACTTGCCATTTTCTATCTTTACGATTAGATACTTATTCTACATCACATCGTCTATACGTAGTTATTACTATTTTTTTTGTTTTTGAAGTCGGGTAAAAATAAAACTGATAAGATTTTAACGTATTTGAGAACACTCGACGTGTCCCTCTTTTTCTTTTGCTTTAGTTAAATTAAAATATACTAAGACGATTTATAGTACGAGTATAATAAGCATCATTGCTGTTTATTTTAAGCATAATTGCTATTTTTTTTAAAAAAAAACTATTTTTTTAAATAAGTGGCTTATGCACAGAAATATTAAAATTGAATTACATTTTTAAAACATAATGCCACTTTTAACAAACGAGTTAATTCATACACCATCCAAAAACACCACGTATTAATAATTTATATAGTTAATAATTTATGTTCTTATACCTTAAAGCTTAATTATACATTAAAGCTAAATAGGAATATTAAAAACATTCGCCCTTGTGAAATCAACGACATTAATAAATTCGCTCGAATCGTTCTCTAACATTTAGGTCACTTAAAAAGTGTACAATAAGAGTCTTAAGAAGAAGACTTTCAAGAACTTTTGAGTTTCATTGCATCGATTAATATCCAGTTCCTACATTCAAGAAACGAGTCGTTTTGATTACGGATGGCAGTATATTGTACACTTAGTAAGATTGGACGGTTGCTCGTTTTCGACAATTAACTCTGATCATTTTTTGAAAATATGAGTAAAACTCCGTCACTTATGAGCAAACTACGAATGGTTAAACTTACGGATTACGTTTCGTTGATTATAGGAACCAGATATAAGAGTTTCTCAGAGAAACGCTTTTATCAAAAATTACGTAAATATTCTCATCGTACGTTACAGTCGCTAGAAATTTATTTAAAAACACATAAGGACGAAACTTTATAATAGCATCGTCAGTACTAAAAGACATGAGTCCAGGATTTTTTCTTTTTCCCAGATTACTCAAGGGTTCTTTTCCGAGTTATCAATGGCAAATTTTCATTGATGTCCTTATACAATTGGTATTTTTCATTAAACGGAACAGTATCGCAAATTTTTGATACTTGTGATATAAATAAAGTTATTTGCATTTAACGAGTACTATTTATTACCAATAATAACGGAATCACTCGGTACAGCAGTGATAAATTTAAAAATAGTGGCCCAGATTTTTGAAATAAGACTCTAAACGTGTGGATAACGCTTATCAAAAATGTAATAAAAAGGGGCGATTACAAGAGTAAAGTTAGTTTTGTAAATATGTACAAAATATGTAAAAAAACGGAGAAAAGATTCTACGTGATTTCAGTGTTCGTAGAATCGCGTTAGACAACATTATTAAAATAAGACAACAAAAACAAACTCTTCTTAATGCTAAAATAGCTTCAATTCAATACCAGAACTGAATTGACTTGTACTGAACCACTATTCTCAGTCTTCAGAATTAAGATAAAATATAGTGATAAAAACATGACAAACAAAATTCTAACTATTATTGAAATGTTACGAAATGATTTAAATCTTACCAAAATTTATTTTTGTTCAAAAAAACGTCTAATTAAAAAAATGTATAATAAATACGTGTTACAATAATATTTAAAATTAATTGTGCACATGAAGGCGGGTCACTACGAAGTTAAATTTAGTATAGTATGGTATGCATCATATAACTTTTGATTTCATTTATTTTTTTCATGTTTGAAGTTACAAGTTATATGCAACACAATGTTCCGATACGCTTTGTTTCGATCTCAGTAATTTGAAAAATCTTACAGACCGAAAGCCTGATATCGATAAAGCTACCTTATCGAGTTCCGTTGGATAAATTACGACAATAAAAAAAGTTTACTCGGTTACGCTGAACTCAAAAAACTTTTTCAGATTTAAGCGTT
The DNA here is from genome assembly GCA_002245505.1 of Calephelis nemesis. Lineage (NCBI taxonomy): Eukaryota > Metazoa > Arthropoda > Insecta > Lepidoptera > Riodinidae > Calephelis > Calephelis nemesis. Next base: position 274,700 of record NJDD01000783.1, read on the forward strand.
TAATGTATGTTGTGTGTAAAAGTTTATTAATACTTAGGTATTTACATTTTAGTACTTTGTTTCAAATATCTTCTTTCGAAATTTCAATCGTTCCTTATTGGTGTCTGTAAGGGTTTGCATAGTACCTAAATTAAATAAACCTGATCGATTAATTGATTTTTAATATAAAAAAATAGTTATTAGACCCGATAGTCAATTTGGTGTGAATAATTGTCATCAATTAATATTTATATAACCTAAAACTAATTATAACAGTTAAAAATCAGTTCACAGTGACCCCATGGTTAACTTAACTTTTTGGCCTACCTTTATAAACAAAATTATCTAATAATTTCGATGACGTTTACAATACCAAATGAGGCTCCTAATTTAAAGCAACTATGTACATTTGAGCACTCGCAACACATAGTGCGTACTTTAAACACTTCCGGAAAAGTTAAAGTCCGTAGCAGGTGGGACTATCAACCCGATCCACCAGTGTAAGCATCCGATGCCACTCGCTGACCTGCTCTTATGACACTTTGAACTGTTTGCGCTGCGCCCTGAAATTAGATAAGATTGGTATTAGAATGAGTCTGTTTTTGAACTTTTTGTTACTTACAAAACAAACAAAAAATTCTTCACATTTAATATAATATTAGCTGAATCGACAGACTATGTCCTGTATTAACTACGAACATTAAATGTTTTTTCATATTAATGTTCCCGTGACAGTAAAAAACACAGTAAAAAATTAGCAAAATTAAAAAAATTAATGGTATAAGTTTTTAATTTACCGTTGGTGTAGCAATTAATTTACTTATTACACCACAGATATTAATTTTAGAAAATTTGTCTGTCCTTTTCTGCAAAAAGTACTTAACACTCATTAAGCGAATAAGATTTAGTATCTATCCAAAAAAAAAGTGATTAGTTAGTACAATTTGACCGCCTCGTTGGTCGAGTGGCTAGCGAACAAGCCTAACTGCACCGACCAACCGCGAGGCTCGGGTTCGATTCTCGACAGGATGCCTGTGATTTGTGTAATGAGCATTTAGATGTCTGCATTTTCTATGTATTAGAATCGTTGACTAACCATCCATCCATCATAACCATATATTTTGCTACTTTGGGGTTAGATTCAGTTTGTGTAAGTTGTCGAGGGATATTTAGTTATTTATTATTTAGTTATCTTTTTTTCGTAGAAACTTAAAACCGATGAAACGATTCCAATAATGACTCTCATAAGTCTCCAATTGGCCTGTTTAACCTAGAAATGTTTGGCTTACACTTGGCGTTGTACTTTCAGATTTATTTGAACGCCTTAGTATAAAATTGCAGCAATTTCTACAACAAAAAAAATATTTTATTCAAGATCGATTAGTGTACTTTGACACTTAAACATAGTATTTCTTTAAGTTTTCTCTCATACGACTGTTGATATTTAATGACTTAACTGATTTAGTTATCAATACTTAAGCGTCTGAAATCAGCTTTTCCGCATCTTTAATACGTAGGTACTACCCACTCTAATATTAGCACTCTGAATTTATGTTTGAATATTTGTCCTCTTACTTCGCAACTGAGCCTTGTTTTTATATTAATAGTTAAAATAGAAAGTGACGAGGGCTCATTTTTAACCTTATATTTAACGCGTTTCCGAGGAAAATTTAACAAATTTAATAAGCGGGCATAGCCATGGGTAATGCTTACTCTATTCTCTAATTTTTATGATAACGATGTCATAATTTAAGTATATTATTAACTTAAAAACCACCTCTATCATGACAGGATGGAAAGTCATTAAGCAGTAACTCGCGAGTAGGAAACTTTTCCCTCTTCTCCAACTATCCCCTCAAAAATAAGGAATTGAATGTCCTACTATTTAGCCATTTATTATCCCTCCATAAATAATCTTCTTATCTTTTTAGCAACATAAATGTTTTAACTGGTGGCAAAAGTTACTAAATTGTTTAATTAAAGTCTCTCTAGTTACAATTAATTATACGTTTGCAATCGCTAAATATTTATTTTAATATAATAATGATATTATGATAATGTTTATGATAATTATGAAATAATATTTCGCGATGAGCTCTGTTAATTTTCAAGCTTGCAATTTACAAATAAGTTAAAGTTATAATGACAAAATATGTTAATACGAATGAAATTAATATAATTTACAAACAAGTGTTATTATTGTGATTAAGTCATCGTTGAAACTTACAACAGGGCGGTCGATTTCTGAAAGTAACATTTTAATCAAATTTTAAAAAATATTTCAAAATAAAAATACACAATTTATTTTCATAATAATGTAAAGTGTTCGTAGACTAGTTAAAACAATAAAAAAAACTATTAAGAAGGTAACAATCTCTAATTATTCTTATTGTCAAACAAATTTAAATTATTGAGCTCGCTAGAAATAATGCAGTCAAATTTTTTCTTTGCTTCTTATAAATAAACCAATCTTTATTATTGCAAAGTGAACCTTTTATTGTCTCCATAAAGAAAATTACCTGGATCGCTGCTCCCAAAAACTGTGAAAAGGCGCGAGTCACGTTTATAGCGGCAGAGACAAGCTGACCTCTTCCAGGAGCCTGAGTTCCAGTCACAGCACTCGGTGGGTCCAGGGGTATCTACCACATATCAAAGCTTTATAAACTTTGGGTTTTTTTCATATCTGAGCAATAGCATTTTAGAAAATTCCAGTTTTCGTAAATATTGCGGATGTTTTAGTAAGCAATATTTTTGGTAATATTAGCGGCGAATGAAAAATTGTTTTAATTTTGATTTGAAATGATACGACAATTAGTAGCGTTAAAAAACAAACATATTTAGATGTTTTATTAATTAAACATGATATGAATGAATAGAATATTTTTATTGAAATATAATAATATGAAACTAGCAGCTTTTAAGTTCCTACTGCGGAATGAATTTTTATCTACTCTATTTAGACAAAGAGATTTCTCTGTTTCACTAAAACTATTTTGAAGAAATAAGTCCGGATCATAAGTTCTATATTAGTTATAGTCGAAACCCGATCAATATCAGTTCAGTAGTTCTTGTGATTTATAATGCCAAATTTTATCTTTTCAAGAGCGTCCTAATAAATTATATATTTTGTTTCCTCTAAAATAATTTATGAGCATTAACATATCTAACACATTTGAAGGTGGGTGGAGGAATTTGTGTACAGAGGTGGACAATTTTATTCGATCTAGTGGCAAAACTAAGATTAATGAACTCAGATTCACGATATTATATTCACTTTCTTCTAGCAAAAATTAAACAAAAAAAGGCTGTTAACAACAATTAAAGAAAAGGGCTTTAATTTTTCTCTGCCTTTTTTATGATGAACAAATGTTTTGGTATAGCATAAATAATTGATTTTGGTGGATTGACTTTTTTTGCTTTGAATGTCCCTGTTTATATTACAAATATATGATAATATAATTGATCAATGTTTTTCCCTTAACTAAGCCATCGCATAAAAATTGGTAAGACGTTGCAAGCCCTGTAACTTCAATAATATTTAATGTATTTACAAATACATACAGTACATATACCTATTTTATTAAAAAAAATAAGAACGAAGTATTTTTGTAAAGATAAAATAAGAAAAAAACTTTTTGTTATAGTTGAAATCATTTTCGTTCTTTAAATTTAATAATGAGCTCGGAAAAAGATTTACAAAATAAGAAATAATATCGGATCAAAAAACTAGATACATAATAAAGTTAATAATAAGCACACCCGGAAAAAATAGATTTTGTCAAATTTAGCGGATATTTGATTTGTAAATTTCGTATAAACAAATACATGTTAGACATAAATATAAATGTAAGTTTAAGTATTCCAGTATACTTAAACCTTAAAGCGCTTTATAAAATAAGAAGTGTAGATAGAAAAGATAACAGGGAAAATTAAATGTATGACAAATAAAATGAATAAAGCAATCGAAGAAAATAAATGATGCAGGCAGCCACATATTAATCTATCATATCAAAAAGAATCTATTGTAAAGTAATAGAGGCTATAAGTAGATAGTTTAATGTGTGGCCATGTGTATTATGTACATTCGTATAGTATTACTATTTAAATTATGCGTTTCGGCTATATTCGTCAAGCTTCGGAAATTTCGAATGTATTTCAAAGATATCTATATATAGAATTATTATTACACAATTAATCATTTCGCTAAACTTTAGATTAGGTTAGCAAATTTAAAAATTAAAGTATAAAGTGTTAAAATATTAAAAAGTGTAAAGTCGAAGCGCATAATGTAAATAGTAGTACTATACATTCTAATTAGCAAATAATTTTCAAATTAATATTACTGAAAAAACAATGATAATGTTTAACGATGAAAAAACACTTCAGAGAGATGATATGAACATATTTTCTACTTTAATACAAAATTGCAATTATAATATTAACCTTCACCTTTAGAGCTGCCTTTACATTTTTTTTTGAATGGTCAGTAAAAACTGTTAAGTGTTTTGTTACAAAAAATCAAAAACCAATGTTAAAAACTATACAAACATTTACATTTACTCACCAGTATATTACACAAACACATACACTTAGTATTTAGATTGTTATTAATTTGTTATAGGAGATTTATTGATATGTCTGTAATATTTATATCTGTAAATTACTCAACAACGATATAAAATAAGTACATCACAAAATCGCTTTATTTTTGTTCGTTTTTAAATTTTGAAAAAGCACATTTCAATTTCATGACCTACAGATTCGTTTAATTCCAAATTTGTTATTAGATAACTATTATCTTTAAAAAATATAAACATTCTACTTTCAATCTGACTCGTCCAAGATAAATTGTTGTTTTTCCATTGTCCAAAAAAACTTTATTCCAATTTCATATTTTGAGCAATATGTATATTATTCGTGTATTAAGGCAGTGTCAGTGTGTACCCCGTTGGCGACAGGTTTGCCACCTTGTTTTGTCTTCGACTAGTCGTGGTAGCCCTGCTTGTGCCGCTGCCTATCTATTCGGAAACATGAGCTTGTGGATACTTTTTTTAATTATTTATTTTTATTTCCAAACATCAGTGCAAATACTTTCACTTTAAATAAAGTTGTGATTTTATCAGATTTGTATCTTTTGTGTAACTCATTTAATTACCTTTGTAACTAATCTCGTAACGTTAACCAATTTTTATAAAGATTTAAAAGATAAACTAATAACGATTACTCTTTTTTATCCTAAAACTATTACTATACCAATATATTTTATATGGTCCTATCAAAATATTTTGGTCATTGACGAGTGTTTTCTTGCTATACTGCATATTTGATCAGTCAGTTAAAATTTCGATTTAACGGAAAATAAAGTCGGGTCCGCAGATTATAAAATCTCAATTTCATATCACATTATAACATATTTCAAGTTTCCTCAACTATGAATTAACTTACATTTCTGGGTAATCATTTCTTTTAAAGATCTAATAACCAATTTCAAACTAATAAACAGTTTATTATCGAGTACAAGAGGTCATATTTTATTTAAGATGCTAAGCTATCCTAATGTTATTATCTCCGTTATGTTTTGTGACATATTTAATACTTTTAAAGGAGCTTTGACTCCCTTTTGGCGATTTTCATGAAATTTATTATGCAGTAATTGGAACAGAACAATATGTCTCTGGAATTAGAAATAAGTCAATATAGTCATGCTGTAGACACAGGCCTCTCGTCACACATTTCAATCTTTCGGTATTTTATAAAATAAAACAAATATGCTTTCTTGCGATTACAGCACATGATGTACTTTCTAGGACAGTCAGCGCAGTACAGTCAGTTTTTTAATTTAGTTTACCAGTTTCACATAAATTATATTCGTTAAACTAATTTGCTGTTAAGGACACTGAGTAATACAAAAAGTGTAATGTGACCAATGCATTCCCGTAACCCTATTCCCTTAATCATTTTTGAAATGACCACTTGCAGCTCTGATATATATTATTATAATTCTAATAATGGAGTTATGCCTTGGAAATCTTACACTTGGATTTGCAAAAAACAACAATTATAATAATACACAAATTGTGCAGGTGCGTGGTGTTATTAATAAGACACAATAATAGCATTTTTTGTTTTATTGACACAAACCATTACCAAACAACTCAGGAAATTATTTACAAGGACATTAAAGAAAGGGCAACCGACTATAATTTTGATCTAGAACAATTTGATATTTACAAAATTGAGTTGTTTAAGTCTGACATTAACGGAAGCGCTTTAAAATTTCTATATATACAAGTAATACTTATTTAATAAATAAATTTCAAAATAACTATTAAACTAAAAAGCGTGATTAATGTTAATTTCGAAAAAACATTGGAAAGTTACGAATAGCAACAATCATATGGCATTCACGCTGGACATTATATACAATCACTTAACTATATTGATCTTAGATTGAATAATACAAAGTACTATTTGACCTAAGATAAAGTCACCTTCACCCCCAATCACACAATCTGAGTAAAAGGGATGAAAAACCCACTCTATTCGCAGGCCTTTCTGTAGCATCGCCAGTAAACGGCCCAGAGCCAAACCAATTGACCCTGGAACTAGTTGCTGACGACTGTTGCATCGATGGTCTAGCCGATGATGCTGGACCTCTATTATTCTTCGGCGCCTCAGGTCCAGGTCCAGTTTCTCTCCATTGCTGCCAGAGCCACGCTAATCCGTCAAGTATGGGCCGCCTAGGGGCTGGTGGAGGAGGTGGTGGCGTCGTAGTTCTTCTAGCTTTCGGAGTTACTACCACTTGATTGAGTAAAGCCTACGATATTACAGTTAGAAAAGGAAATATGTTAAAAGTTAGAGGTATTAAAAATACAGAAGTAAAGTGAAAATATTAAAATTTTAGTGAAGTCTTAAAATATCTAGATTTTAGAAAAAAAGTGCGCTTTGATGATGGCAGTTTATGATCAAAATTAATAACTTCATTTATAAAACTTTTATAAAGAATACGTACAGATAGTCGAATCTGTTCATCCAATGAACTTGCGGTAGTTGGTCCAAAACCTTGTTCCTTCAATAAAGCTGCTAAGAGTGCGTCATTTGAATTCCCATATTCTGTACTCAAAGAAATCGATGATTTGGTTGCTTCAGATACCATGCCAGTTGGTTGAGTTTGTTGAATTAATTTTTTTAAAGCTTCGTCTGATGTTTGACCTACGGATTAAAACGAATGATAAAAATAAGATTTCGTCATGGAAAATAAAATTAAGAGAAAAATAAAACAAAATTATTTACTTTACATCATTATTGCAATAGAAGGCAATTGCAACAAAAACTTTAATTTGACAAATCAAGTATCAACTATCAGTATTGAATGGAAAAAGTCGAAAGAATCAGGGTTGTCAAATGTCAAATCACTAAGGTTACGTGAAGGTTACTCTTAACAATTTTATTGTAATATAATTATGTTTAAAAACAGTACGATTCAAACTATTTTCATTATTACCTGTTATAGCAAGTTTGCTTTTCTGCGTTGTAGTTTCTTGTACATCTTGTAGCTTTATTAAGGTTTGTAGCAACTTTGCATCATCTTGTTCATTTTTCAAATTGTCTTTCACAGCTATTCTAGCTCCATACGTTCTAGCCGTCGTAGGAATTGGAGTTGCAGTCACGGCATTGGATGTCTGTGTTAAAGTTTCAAAAGGTTTGTTTAGAGGAGAATTGGGTGCCATTAAATTAATTAAAATATTTAAGTCATCACTAATGATAGATGGTACATTTTGACTTACGTTAATATCAGTTAATCCAGGTAAATTTAATTTAGACGGATCTTGACCAGTAGCTTTTAAAAGAGCTTGTAACAATTTCGTATCTTGTTCAAACTGTTTGAGATCCTCTTCAATTGATGGTGTACTTGACATAGGTGAAATAGTAGTGGGCGTTGTAGTAGGTGTGGTTGTTCTAAAGGTTGTTGTAGTAGATGCTATTCTCTTGGTTGATTTTGTTTGTGATTCTGTGCCCTTTCCACTTTGAATTTCATTTAGGCTTCGTTCTACTGCTAAGGCTATTACACGATTAGCAAGTTGTGTTTCAGGGTCTTCTTTTTTATTTTGTTGTCCCAGTACTGATTTCTAAAATCATGATAATAAATATACTTAAATAAAAATTCCTGGATAAGTTAATCTAATCTCTAAGTAAACAAACTATATTCTTGTGTTATGGGTGTTAGTCTACGATTATAATACATAGAAATACCTATATACTCGTGGATACCAAAATAAATTTAATAAATACATAGATGCGGAAATGCAGTCGTCTACATGTCCATCACACAAATGCCTGCCCCGGCGGGAATCGAACCCGAGCCTCGTTTGGTTGGTGGAGTTAGGTATGTACGCTAGCACCATGACCAACGAGGTAGCTGACATTAAATTAAATTAATATTTTTATATAAAATCATATAAGTTTCCGTTAAGATGCAATATTAATCTGATATAAAAAAATATATTTCTCTGAAACTGAGCAGATGGTTAAAGGTTTGTTAGTTTCCGATTAACTTGTTTTATTTTTATATATTTTAATAGAAAAAATATCTCGTCGCAAAAATACATCATCATACATAACTTCACGACAAGTCGTTTGTGGATAGGGAGAGAATATAGAGTACCAAGTGTCACGATCTTTCCTAGCCTTATCTTCCATAACAAGCAGTAACTTGTTTCCATCACATTTTCTATAGTATAAACTCGGCTCTTGTTCGCTTGACATAAAAATATAGAAAATAGAATTCTACTACCAAGCATGTTTCACAAACATTATATTTAGAGTATGTTGTAAGCACAGTCTAATCTTTCCCCGAAAATTAAATAATAAACTTATAACAAAATACAGAGTTTTAAGCACTTGTAAGTAAAATAAAATTATTTTTTTACCAAATTTTGTAGAAAACGCAGATCTTCTTCGTCCGAAAAGGTTGATGTACTAGGAATTTCAGTTGTGAATTGCGTTGGTATTGCAAATCTTGAATTAAATTGGTTTGAAGTATATAAATTTGGTATTGCTGGAGCACTACGTAGAGTAGTAAATCTTTCATTAAACGTTGGGCTTAAAGTTGTTGATATTCCTATTTCTGCAGTGTTCTGCTGCTGAGGCTGTAATGTAGAGATAATGATTGGTGGTTCAGTTGTAAACACTGGTGACGGACGAGTGGAATATATCGGACGAACAGTTACTGGCATTGTAGGTGGATCCATTGATGATTTAATTACGTTACCAGCAACCCTCACATTTGACGTAGTACCAGATATAATAGGCAAACGATCGACGTTTTGATTATTAGTAATTTGCAATAGAGCTTGAAGTAGTTTTGTGTCCTCTTGTAGTTTTTTTATGTCACTATCAAGTGCTGATAATGTAACAGGTGACATTCTTTGAGTAGTTGTGTAAATTGATGTCGTTGTTTCCGGAATCATTGTAGTTGTTGTTAATTTTTGTGTTGTACTTCTAGCAGGTATTGATGTGGTAGCCAATTTTAACTGATCCAATGTTGGTAAATTAAAATCAGCAGGATTTCGCCCGGTAGCTCTTAGTAAAGCTGTTAATAATTTTGTGTCTTCTTCAAATTGCCGAATATCTTCTTCTATTGAGTGAGTTTGAGTATATGAGTTAACCTGTGCTACTTTATTACTGTCACTATTTCCATAGCGATTTGACAGCAAATCTTGTATAAGTTTTGCATTGTCATATTTTTCGTTATTCGGCAGTTGGTTGTTGTTATTAAAAACAGCTAAGTTTTTGGGGTTCCTTTCCATTGACTTTAATATATTTCGCAAGAGTTCAGTATCTGCTTGATCTGAATTTTTTAAAACATTATTAGACACCGATGAAGAAGATGTAAGAAAAGGTGTATTACTTGTTGTTTGCATTGTAGTAGGTTCAGAAAATATTTCAGTACTGGCAGTCATGGGTGGATTTGTAAACACATCTTTTGGTTCTGGGGTAGACGTGGATATGGTAGTTGTTAAAATTGAAATCGGTGTCGATTGAGCAGTAGTAGTTGCTACTGACTCTGTAGCTGAAGCAATAAATGACTGTAATGTATTATTTTCTATATTCGTGTTACTTGCTTTTCCTACGTTTGGTGTTGTAGGTTTTATATCGTTTAATAACGTTGGAGTTTGGAAATCAACGGTAACGTCCTGTATATCTGTGTTAAAAGTTGTGCCAACAAAAGGTTTTGTAGTTGTAGTCGGTTCATCAAAATTATTAATTTCAAGTTGAACTTGAGTTGTTTCTGTAGGAGATTCAGTTGCAGTGGGCGTTAATTCTGTAGTTGTAAGTTTTGAATTTTTAGTGGAAGCCAGTTTTAACACATTGGATTCTTGTGATGATACTGTTACTTCATCTATAGGTATAAATTTAAATATTGCATTTCCATTTCCATCACCTGGTTTTTCTGTACGGATTTGTTTTGTCTGCAATCATTTTTCGATATATAAATGTTTGTAATTTTTGTGCAAAATTTATAAAATAAAGACCACAACCCCCCACTCACCTTAGAAAATAGATAAAACCAATAATAAATTATTAGAAGTAATTAAAATATATTCATCTACCAGTTTTTACATTAGTATGAAAATTGAAATAGCATTTTAGATTGATGAATATGACTTTGTAAAAATAATGTATGTACCTCCGGATCGATATCCAATGTTAATATTCTTGGTTCATGGGTAGAACTTGTGACAGAGGATATGACCATTTCCTCTTTAATTGCTGATGATATTATACTATTAAGCAAGATTTCATCAACAGAAGGTAGCATTGTTGAAGTGCGTAAACTCAAAACATGCGAGGCAGTGCTTTTGTCAACAGGCAGCTTAATAGTAGTGGAAGTTATACCCAAGGAACTGCTATCATTTAAGTTAAGTAACGTTGAGGGAATCTGCAATTATGAAATAGAATGTTAAGCTATCTGTGTTAATCAAGCTTGTGACTACAGTGCATAAAACATGCAAAGCTTACCCTTCCCTTCCCACCATTTCTACGCATTCTGCCTTGCTGACCATGACGATAACAAACAAGCTTTAAAGCGTAGCCTCTAAGCTAAACAATGTAAAGTCAATACCGTAACTTGAAGGTTATTTACAGTGTCGTTGGTTAATTTGTTTTCCATTTCGTTATCGTTATTTGATGTGTCTTGGGATGTTTCAATATTAGTGGATACTCGGATAGGGTTAGACTGCGGTCTGACAATGGCCGGAATGTTATGGATGGGGCTATATGGATTTCTTAAACTCCATGGGCTGATGGGTAGTATGTCAATTTTTTGCATGATTCGTGGCACTCGAGTCCCATTTGGGAACTTTCGTATCACAGTGTTATTTGGTAGTACGCCGTAAATGATATATGGGCTCGCTTCAGTTAATGCTTCCAACACGTTGTCGTTAGGATCTTTACGTACCACTGTGTTGTTGGGTAATATCCCAAAAATTACAAAATCTTTTTTAGGAATGTTTGCTTGACCACTTTCATTTGATGCACTGCTGGTCGTCGAACTAGCATAGTTATCTTTACTCACTAAAGAAATTGTAGAAGTTTCTTCATCAACTTGTGATGTATTTTCTGAATTTTTATCAGTTGTGGTAGGCAACTCTGTCGATATTTCACTATTCTCAGATATTGTGGTATCGGTATCAGTTATGCTTATAGGTGATGTACTTATTTTGATCATAGGAATAGACGTAGTTATATCTAACTGTATATCACTAGCAAAGTTTGAGTTATTTTCTGTTGAAACTGTTGTAGTTTGTATTGTTGTTGATTGTTTTACATCTGTATTGAAATTTTCAGCATCACTTGCATTTTGTATTCGATCAATAGAATTAATCGTAGTCTCATCGATTTCTGGTTGTGCTGTCGATATGTAAGTTGGACCTGTGGTACCACTGACTAACGGTTCGTCGGTATTGATATCGATTGAAGAGATATCAATAGTCGTGTCAGCTATATTACTGAGCAAACCAGGCGCCGTTTGTGCTGATGTCCCAAAATTCGTTCTTATGATGTTAAATGAATTTTCGGATATATGTGAAGGAATAACAGTTGGTGATATAGTGGTTTTAATAGTCGAGTCATTTTTGTCATTATCAGTCAGCGTTTTAGTCAGCGTTTCAGTCGTAGTACGCGTAGAATTAATTATTTCCGTCAAACGATTAGAAAGAGGAGGATAGTTAAAGGTAGAATCTTGTATCAATTGTGATGAAGAAGCAGATTCTATTTCTTCGTTATGTTTTTTTATCAAGTCTTCAATCATTTTTAAAACTCGTGCTTTTTTGGATAATATCCACAACTGAAGGCGAGATAGCTGGCTAGGATCTTGAATATTTTCTATGTTTTGTAACTGTACCAACTGAGATTGGGTTATTTTATTATTTATATTTGATACACTATCTTCCGTCGGCGAAACAAAATCATTTTTTCCAAAATTCGGTAAATAGGGAATAGGTAGGGATTTGTTAGTCAAATCAGTCAGAGAATCTACTTCAGGTTCAACATTCAAAGGATCTACGTCGGAAGACGTCATGCCGTTATTTGGAGTTTGAACTGTAGATGTGATAAAATCAGTATTTAGCAAATTATTCGGGACTGTTACTGTTTCATCTTCAGACGTAGATATGGTTTGTGTAACTATGTTTACTTGGGGTGTAGAAGAGCTATTTACAGCCGTGACAAACTCTTTTACCGTATTTAGTGTTTCTAAATCAATCAAGTTATTAACATCATTTAAACTACCAATTAAGTGTTCGGAACTGTTAATATTTATATTTTCTGTTTCTTTTAAATCGTCTGTACTGTAAGGTGTCGTAATAAAACTATCTTCATCATCTTCTAACGTTTTACGCCTACTTAAAACCTTAGGAATCACAGAATTTAATAATTTATCCATATCTAATAACAGCCTAGATTTATTGTCGTCGTCCATATTTTTGATAATATTTTTGATATTATTTGAGAGCATGCTTGTTAGTTCTGACGAAACTAATTTGTTGTTAGATAATAGAAGATCTGGTACAGTATTATATACCGTTGCAAAGTTGTCAGTCGTTGCTGTAGACACTGAAGTCGTTTTGTCTAGAGGTGATTCAGTTTCTGAGTATAAAACTTTGATAGCAAAAGGTTTTCGTTGGGAAACAGGAGTGGACTTTGGAATAGGAACATCTGTCGGTGTAGATGCCATAGTAGTCGTAATAGCATCTTTTCTATTTGGTGGTGGTATTATACTTTCCTCAACCAACATATTGTTAAACACATTTGGTGTAGTTTGTTCAGTGGTTTTTACAATATTAGCAGTTGTGTTTACGAGGTCTGAAGAAATTAATACGTTTTGACTTGCTAAATCAATATTTACAATGTCGTTGCTACTCACGCCATCAAGTTTTTGATTAACATTTTTGTTAATATTTTGTGTTTGTGTAGCTTGAGTTGTAGAAGAAATTCGTGATCTAGGTGTTGAAGTAAGTATTTCGGCCAGAGCATCAAATATAGATACTGTGACAGAAGGTGAGTGATTAGATGCTTCAACATTCATGACTGGGGAGGGTTTTATGAAACTTTCAGAAAGTTTTAAATCAGCAGAAGTAAGTGGACTGCGTGGCTTTGTAAAAGAAATTGCGTTCATGCCTGGCCCTAATGAAATTTCTTCCCCCTCTACCTGAAAAAAGAAGAAATCTCACCCATAAAACAGAAAATTGTAAGTTTGTGTTAAAAGGCGTAAATGTTTACATTTTTTTGGATAGATAAAGAGTAAAGTTTAGTATGAAAAATCAAATTAAGAGTTGTGCATAAACCAAAGCCTCTTTACTACTCTTGGATACAAGACATGTAATAAGAAAAATAGAGCTTAAAATTTACTACAAAAAATGTGTCGATGAACATTAAAACAATTTGAAACATTTATATATGTTTAATAATAATCTAAATGGTTAGTAATCTTGCTTCCTAAAGATAGGTTAGTTCTTTGTCATGTTTTACAGAGATGGTTTATGCTTCAACAACTAAAGTTTAACGACATTGAAAACATAATATTATTATTACTTAAATATGACTTATTCTGTAAATGCAAATAATATTTTATATAGGTAGTAGGTACATGTAGGTACATCTCTTTAAAACATCAAATATAAATTTGTAATTACAATATTAATGAATATAAAAATCTGATTTTAAATAATGCCATTAACCAGATTTACAGCAGTGTCGTTTAAAGGCTGTATTGGTGAAATGGTTTCCCTTGTCATTTCCTCAGTTGTACTGTTAACTAAATCTTCCTCAAACCAATTCGGCTCCTCTACTGACTTTAGTAAAGATTCATCCGTCACGAAGAATTTCAGCCATGCCTTAAGGAATGAAAACCTTCTTGATACATTTCCAAATTGTAAATAGTAAAAGAGATTAAAAATTAATTGTTAGTGTCATAAGTATATAAAATTATAAAGGAAGATTTTAATATACTTTCTTTCTATATTAATGAAACGTGCAAATTTGGATATTTACATATTGTATTAATTGCCAATTTCATAAAGGGGCTTTGTTAATATTTTTCTATTTCTGCGAAAACTTAAATGTAACGGATTTAAATAGATATTAAATAGCAGCAATAAAATATTATATTAATTATTTTGATAGAGTGATTGTATGGTGTTACTTACAGTTGATGATGTAATAGTGGGTACTGTGGGTTTGTAAAATGGTTTGTCAAGATAAGACGCTCTGTATTTTGAGCTAAACTTAGTTTTGGACTTGTCGGAATCGGCTGTAATCTGTAAAGTTTACGTAAAATTTAGTTATTTTTTTAACAAGGTATTGGATAGATGTTTAAATACCAGCTAACACAGCAAATGTTGTTCTGGGATATGTCGAACCTAGCAGTATGAAATATAGTTTATGTCGTGTTCTCATACCTATTCTCCACCTCATAACATAATATTTTTTTTATAAAAATCGGTCGAGATGTTTCAAAATACACAAATATTGTGTCATTTTTTTTTAATTGTGAGATTTGTTTATGTCTGCTGCTGCCCGCAGCACTGCTTATGTAATTTATGACAATATAGCAGATTATTTTACGTGTTGAAGTAAAACATAATTATTCCTGAGCATAGTCACAGTAATCTTCACATAAATCATAAATGTGATAAAAATGCTCACAATATGAAAAAAAAATTGGTTTGCAAATATGATTTAGTCACATTCTTGGACTTAGGAATACCTTCAGCTGATTGTAGATTTCCTGGTTGCACTTCTGCTTATATCTTCAGAGCTACGGGACTAAACTAACTACTAGATGATTAAATTTTTGTATGAAATAATGAAAAATGTGATACTTAACATTATTTTAGTGAATAAAGTTTCGTAAATTTAATAAATTATATTATGATTTTACAACATAAAAGTTAAGATTGTGTTTTTAATGACGAAGGAAGTATGATTTTTTTGTACTAAATGTTACAAACGCTTGAACCTGACCTACTCATATATTCTTGTATTAACAATATTCTGAACTACGGATAAGAATATTGTTAATACAAGAATATATTTTATTTTTATATTTTTATAATATATCATTATTTATTTAAAATATTAATTGAAGTAAAGGCATAATATGTCAGTATGACATTGTATGACTGTGAATCTAGATATAAAATAATACTATATTTTAAATAAATAACAAAAAAATATTTCTAAATATCAATAATATAATGACAACAGTACCTAATTGCGATAAGTATTATTTTGAGTTTAATTATTTTATTCATTTTAATTTAAATACATAACCTAAACAGGTTTTTTATGATATTGCAAGGCAAACAAGCAGAAATATTTCTCGATGGTAAGAAATTCATGTCGCCTAGAGACACCAAAGGTGGTAATGGTGCGTTGCCTACCTGAAGCCGGGCTGTTAGGGCTCGAGCAAAAATGATTTTACCTACTGGCTACTTTATCTTCTGAACCGGAACACGTCAACGGCAAGCGCTGACGTTATGACGACAGGAATAGATAAAGCGGTGGTAACAATTCGTGCGAGTCACTGCGAAACTCTACCACCTAGGCAAATAATTAAATATATAATATTGTTTATAGTAACAAAATAATAACTTACTAAAATGAGTTTGCATCAATGCAAGAGTAGGCTAATTACACACTAACAACAACCGAGTAGCCTTAGTTGCACTACTGTTCTCAGTTTACTGTGCTATTATCCATTTAAGGGTAGTATTTCACTCATTAAATTTGTTTGTTAAAGATTTCTTTATAATTAATAGCAATTTCAAAATTTTAGATTTTTTAAAACATACGATTGGATTTTTTTTGATCAAACTAGCACGCTTTTGGTAAATTTAATGTGTACATCTAATTTATTTTGATCAAATATGTATTGGTCAAATATATTTTATAAGTGGAATACTATCCCAATCTTTTGTAGACAGTAATAATGTAATATACACACACGAACACAACAAAAACTCAAAAACAAACCTTAGTTTTACAAGAGTAATCTGATATGAAGAAAATTGTCACATCAACGAATTTTAATGAAACGTTTACTTACTCCATTTGATGTAGACTCAGTTGTTTTAGAAAACGTATCACTGTATTTTTTAAATGATCTTTCTCTAGGTTTTTGAGTAATTGGAGTTTCATTTTCATCCTTTTTGTGTCTTAAGTTTTTGCGACTATATTTTCTTGTCTGAATATTTTTTAACGGTGTTGCTACTGTTGAGACTAGGTGACTTTCTGTGCTACTTCTGGATTCATCCCTATAAAATGCATGATATTTTTGGGTAGGAATTGCAAGACCAGTAGTGTTCACAATCTCATTTTCATCCTTGCTACTCTTAATATTGGAATTATTTGTGTTATTTTCAAGTGATTCTTTACTAGTAACTCGAATGATAAATCCACTGTCACTTTTTTCAGATATTCTTTCAGTAGTTACTCTACTTTCTGGAATTTTAGCGCGATTATTTACAAACGTAAAAATTATGGGTTTGTCGCTCGGATTTTCTATTTTCTTGTTTGCTACCGTTACAACATTGTAATTTGTTTCTGTAGTTGAAGAAATTTTAATAGGGAGACTTCTGGAACGGGCATAAAATGATGTTCTTGGCAAAACTGTTTTTGGTTTCATTGTGTTAGCGAATTTCCTTACAAACTTTTTTTCATTTTCATTTTTAATTTCGATTTCAGAAGTTTTATTATTATTTTCGCCATTCAGTGTCACATTATCTTGAAACTGATTTGTAGTTTTTTTTGACGAAGTTACTCGTTTATTTTTTAATACAACGGGCAACTCAGTTGTTCTTTTGAAACTTCGGCTAAATTTATACAACTTCTGAGTAGCAGCACTTGGAGTAGAAGAACTAACTACAGGAATATTTGAAATGTCTTCATTAGATTTGAGTCCACGAGAACGAAATTCTTTTATACGAGGCTTAGTTTGTTCGACAGATTCAGTAACTTTATTTTCATTGTTGATAAAGTCACTTTCATTATACCTTGCCTCGATTTTACTCCGAAGCTGGAATCAGAATAGTTAAGGAAGGTTGGTATTAATATCATAACAGGAACATAGTATTCGAAATTTGATAGATGTAAAAATTAAGAAAGAGTGATGTGAAAAATGTATATGAATTAAAATTAGTTTTGCATGAGAACCCAAATTTTAAATTATGTGATTACCCGCCAATCATCTGTTTCAGGTCCCGTATTTTTAGACTGTAAAGTTGGTGTGAGTATATTAAATTCTTTTTGTGATGCTGTCAGTACTAAGCTCTCACTGGGAGAGCTGGCATTTGTCTGAAAATGTTGAATGTAAAAATTATTTAATAAACTTGAAGGAATATGTAGTAATGGATTAGTATAAATAACAATATTAGTAAACTTCAAGCAAACAAAATGTGATATTTCATTGAAGCTTTTATTGTATTATGAAAAAAGATACAAAAGTATTTGTTAATATTATTAGTATTAAAATAATTCTAACACTAAAAATTTTGAAAGATGTAGTAGTATGATTAACATGAATTTATCACTAAAGAATTAACTTCACTTCAATAACTTATTACTCACCGATGCATTTTTAGCTTGAATCAAAGCTTTAAAACTCTCTGGATAATTATCATCTTCACTTATTTCATCAGACACTTTTGATTTTTCCAATTTGATTTCTGACTTTGCACTACCTCTTGACAGCGGTCGCTTGACAATTTTCATAGTCCTTAAAGTGCTTGTTTTTTCTTGAACAAAACGTTCATTAGCTAACGGAAACTTTGGATGAATATTTTGTGGTTCTAATTGACTAGTTACATTTTCTTTTTCTTGACTAGATTTGATGTCATTAGATAAAGTTATACCCGTTCCTGTTAAATTTGTGTCTATTTCAGAAAATCGTGTTTTGTATCTCAGCTTTCTAGAATTTCGTATTTCGTCTGATCTAGCTGTGGTTGGTTCTCTAGCTGCAACTGTCATAGTATTTATCGTTCCTGAAACATCCAAATCAAGAGATCTAGCGCTTGTTCTTGAATTTATACGCCCACGAGCTCTTCTTGGACTTACTATATCAACAGTTCTCGCTGTGGAGCTTCTTCTTGTAATCTGTTTGTTAGGATCGTACTCTTTAACTATTTCCTCCTCATAATTTTGTGAATTTAGTTTTAAGTTGACATTGTCATCCTTAGCACTTAAAAGTGTTGCACTTTCTGTAGATGATCGTGCATTCTGGTTCCGCGGTCGACTTCTGATACTTTCTTTTTTTGTAACAGTATCAAAATTTGGCTCGTTTACAACTGGTCTGCTACGAACACGACTATAAGATCTTCTTGAATCAAAATTTTCATTACGACCAGGTGGAATTTTGAGACTTTCTTGCACTACAGATGTAGATTCTGTTGTAGTAGGTCGCGATCTACTTCTACTCTTAGAAATGTCTCGCTGTGTAGTTTCATCTCGTTTTGCATCTCTCGGCCTGAATGTAGGTGGTGCTTCAGTCTTGTTCAAGTTTTCTGTAGATGATGAATACCGCCCCCTGCCTCGCAGCGCACCCGAGTCCCTCTGTAAACAAAAAGAATGAGAACACTAATGAACTATGAACACAATCATATAAGGGCAGTAAAATTGCAAAAACATTTCGATTTTAATATTATATCGTCTAAGTAGTTACACAAAAAAAAAGTAATTTCCCAAGTTTTCCACGATTCCTTTAAAGAATAACTTAAGGTTAGTTATGTCGATTAGCATACCTATATAAAACTAAATTAAATAACACTAATAAATTATTTCATGTGGAAGTCGTGTGTGAAAACAAAAATAGTGCCCAGGTGAGCAAGATTTTATCTGGTATAATCACACATTTCGCAGATTTCATCAAGAACTGGAAGTCCACAGTACTTTAAATTTAAAATTTCTCTTGTATCTTGTAGGGGGTTCATCAAAAACTTTTGATTTTAGGATTGTGTTTAACAGCCAAAGACTAAATATTGTCCGGCTTGTTGGAAATGGTGATATATAGATGGATATGAAATAATTTTCGATTGAACGAGCTATCTCACGGATCCCTAGGTCACATTCCCAAAGTTATAAGTAAAATTAAATTAAAAGAAGTACAAAACAAGACATCAGTTTTTGTTGACAAAACTGATGAAACAGATGGTATCTTAAAAGTAAACTAAATAATATTTTTGCAACCTGAATTTGATATATCAGAAATTCAGCGGCGTGTCAGATTTTGATACTCTTACGAATAAAACAGAAACTGAATTCGATATTTACCGTTTTACTCGGTTTAAATCCGAAAATCTCTTTTATTACGCATATCTCTAACGTATATAAATATATACACTAGCTGCCCGTTCCGGCTTCGCTCAGGTGTTAATTTTTTTACCATAAATTGAGCTAAAAGCTATCCTATCTCTCAAGTTGGATCGAACTGCACATGGTGTGCGAATTTTATTATAATCGGTTAAGTGGTTTAAGAGTCCATTGAGGACAAGCATTGTGACACGAGATTTATATATATTATGATATGCCTATCGCCTCTGTGGTCTAGCGGTCCAAGTGTTGGACTTGACTTCATAAGGTCCCGGGTTCGAATCCCGGGTCAGGCAGCAAAAGAAAATGTGGTATTTCCAATTTTCTATTAAAAACAAATGTTGCTCGGAATTGGATATGTGCCCGGTAGGCGATAAGCTTGCCACGTATCACATTTTGGGACTTAGTGTCTTCAGCTAGTCGTGGGTATCCTGTTTGTGCTCTGCCTACCCTTTCAAGGATATGGGCGTGAAAATAGTTACTTACTTTTATATTTAACTCTTACGATTTCGCCTATACGTATACATTAGTCAAAGAATCTGACCTTCAGTAAATGAAACCATTCGTCATTTTCAGCGAGACAGTCTTGCTTCGAATCGTGATTTAACACACGATTGCATTTCAACGTCACCATTGTACCATTTCTATGTTTTAGTTGGGCCACTAAACAAAAGATTTACAAAAAGCTAGCTTAAATTAGCTTAACTTTAGTATGAAAATACCAATAACGAAACCAAAGGTTCTATAGGGCACTTATTTAGGGTATCTTTTTTTTAATCTGCTCTATATAAACTGCAAAGACTACGAAACTAAATACCGTTACTTTTAAACTATGATCCATCAGCCACCTCTCAGTTCTTTTATTAAGTCCTTATCATTAAGTCTTCGTCATCAAAAAATATGTAAAAATCCAACTAAAACGAATCTAACAAGTCCAAACTCCCGATCCACCGGGCTGTACCAATAGGCATTCTAGGGTTACGTATTTTATCTTCAAGCTCCAACATCAAACCAGCTCAGTTGTACCAACATTCGTTAGTGTTTTAGTATTTGGTCTCCCAAAACTGCAATAAATATCCATTTCTTATACGTGAGCTTCAAATGAGCTGATGACCTAAAACGCCTGGACAAATCTCTATAAATTATACCTAAGAACCATTTCGATCACGGCAGCTTTCAAATCGAGCACATCAAAATCCGTCCATCTACTGAAGGGCTATGATGCACATACACATCCGTGCGTTCTCACGCACACATAGACACGTCGAACTTATAACACCTCTTGTGCGTCAGGGTTTAATAAAGATGAAGGTATCTTCGAAGGACATTTTAAAAGCTTAATATCAAAAACTACGTCCGGTTTAGAATAAAAGGTGACCTAATTGGGGCTACCTAGGTTGCCTAACGGCCTAAGATCTGATAAGGCCACATGTGACATATTATAACGGTATACGTCAAATCAAACAATGTAATTGTTCAATCATGTTGGTCATGCCGTATTTTAGCCACTGTTGTGTAATCAATATCTACATAACACAGTATGGCAAAATACCTCACAAAACTACTGTATTCGTATCTAGACTACTATTAATGTATGCATTTATTATTTTATGAAATGGGTCATCGAAAAATACACGGCTTTCCTAATGAGTAAGAGACAACCATGGCCTACAGATGCCACAGATGTTACATTTGCGTCACTGTCCTACTGCCGGGATGAAGATTATTTCATATATTCTGACATTTTATGTCACCCGATCATTTTGTATAGGAAAAATTAAAATGTTGATTTTCGTAGTTTCCTCAAAGTTGGACGGAATTAAAAGTGATCTATGTCCGTCTTCTAGTTCTAAGCTATCGCCATATCAATTTTCAGCTAAATCGGCGGAGCCCTTATTGAGTTATAAATAGTATAGTAGATGCTACCACGACTTTCTTTTACATATATTATTTATATGTATCACTTGTATGTCGTCATGGAAAGTTATGACAAGGTCTTGGGTAAAGTAGGTAGCCTCCTTGCTCAAGTTCATTTAGTATGATCCCCTCTGAATCCCCGAGTTGCTCCGGGCTCCATTGCAGTATAGACCATCTGCCTAAGTACCATCTCGTAAAAGGCGAGCATAGACTGACCATCACTAACTCCGTGACATCTAACTATGAGAAAGAGTTTTGTGGCGACTCACCCGGATTGGTACCACCGCCTCACCTATTCCTGCCATAACGTTAGTGCATGCCGTTGACGTGTTCCTATCAGGTGGATAAGGTGACTGGTAAACTTACTTTTGGTTAAAGCCTAGCATCCCGGCCTCAGGTTGGCAACGCACCATTACCACCTTTGGTATCTCTAGGCGGCGTAAATTTCCTGCCATCAGGAAATCCGTCTACTTGTTTGCCTTTTAATATCATACAAAAAAACATTTGGAAGCAAAGAAGAAATACAGACACTCCATTTTTATTAATACTTTTTTGTGCACTTAATCTGAACAAAATTGTACCAAATATCACCAACATTGACTGATTTTACATAAAATATACACGAAATTCTCTCGACAGCTATAGCTGTATATACATATAGCTTACAAATAAAAATAAATCCCATAACTAGAAGTCTAAGAGTTATCATATTGTATATACGACAATAATTATAATAATAGTCACACATTATATTGTTTAAAGACCTTGCCCGCCTTTCACCCTTCTGTCCGCTAGCACCATTTGACCCTTAAATTGTTTGAACTAAGCGTTATCTTAGCGTCTGTTCACAGGCAAATGTTATGACAGTTTAACTTTGCTATACGATAATATACAAAGCCCGTTGCCAACAAAAATCGTATAATTTACTGCCACTAAATATTGTTATCCATATTAATATTCATACTTTTCCATACTAATACTATGAATGCAAAAATCTGTCTCTCTGTCTGTTGCTCTTCATGGCTAAACCGCTGAACCGATTTTGATAAAATTTTGTTTACTTATATGGCTACAAATTTGCATTCAAAAAAGGCTATTTTGTTAAAACTTAACCCCCAAGAGG
The DNA here is from genome assembly GCA_002245505.1 of Calephelis nemesis. Taxonomy (NCBI): domain Eukaryota; kingdom Metazoa; phylum Arthropoda; class Insecta; order Lepidoptera; family Riodinidae; genus Calephelis; species Calephelis nemesis. The sequence goes on from NJDD01000783.1 coordinate 297,585, forward strand.
CTATATTGTGGGTTGACAGTTTGTATAAAAATCGTAACTATTCTACACTGACAAAGTCGCGAGTAAACAGCTAGTGATTTTTTATTAACCATCTAAATTGCGCCTGTGTTCTAGTGATCCAGGGTTTTAGCTTTATAAGAATCCGGATTCGATTACTGAGTCAAACAACTAAGAAATGTGTTTTTCAACTTTCTAATTTAAAAAAGTACGCCCTATTAGTATTACTGCCCCGTTCGCGTTGGTAGGTTTCCTATCACGTTGTGGGACTAAATGTTCAATCGTATAATCGTACCCCTTTTTACCCGTACCCGGTGTTTTTTGTACCCCTGCCTATTTCTTCGGGGACAAGGGCGTGAAGATACCTGCTACTAAAAGGTGCCATCGATTGACATTGACAAACATATAGAAGAATACAAGCCATATGCTATGCTTCCAAGCAGATCATAAGAGACAGTCGTCGATTACTTTGTCACTAACATAACTAACTTGGTGGTAGAGTTTACAACAAATTGCTTGGACTGATTGAAACGCTTTCCTTATATCTTCAGTAGAGTTGTAGTATCTTAAATTTCGTTTTCATGCAAATTGAAAATTGAAATCGGTATGACATTTTAGGTACTCTTGAATACAACACTAGCAAAATAATTAACATTTGGGTAATAATGAACTATAAAGTATTTTAAATTAAGTATTAATAATTCAATAGTACTTTGTTCAAAAGTACCTAAAATTATATATCCGAATTCAATTTCTATGAAATCGGTATTCAAGAGTAACCCTACAGTGATAATTTTTTTTTCGAATTAAAGTTTTTTATACCTAATCCTATTCTAAGGCGGGTGTTACACTAGCTGTTATAGTCGACATGTTATTCATAATTCAAATTCATTAACTTGAAATTCAAGCTTACTTCAGAACAACTTTTGATAGAGATTTATGTTTAACCGACTCCAAAAAAAAGAAAATTCTCCATTCGACTGTATTTTTTTTGTTAAGCGTTTACTTAGTCGATGGCCAACCGATGGTCCTTTTATAAAAAAATATGTCTTGATTTATAAAAATAATATAAATTTAATCTTAAATATTAAATAAAGTCTTGATTTATAATAATAATATTAATATAATCTTAAATATTAAATAAAGTCTCGATTTATAATAATAATAATTTTAGCATGATTCGACTAATGGTTTCTGAGTTATTAATTTCTTCTCGACTTCATCATTGAAGAAGTCGTCAACATAAATGATTATTAAGTATAACTCAAAAACTACAACTAGGCTTTTGATAAAATTTATGTGGGATCACTTTGGAATCATTTGCTATTTTTGGTATTCGTAAACATGGTATAATTTTGGTATTAATACCAATTCTCAAATCGGGTGTTGGTATTAATATCTACTGAAGTAGTTGGAGTCGGTTTTTGCAGTTTCACTGCACTTAATTATTACTGATTGCAAGTGTACAGCATACTTTTACATACATATATAATTACTATATTATAAAGATATGGGCAACTGTTCGGTAATTAAGGAAGGAATTTCTTATAAATCCACTTGTGGCCGTGAAACAAGCGACCAATTAGATACAGTTTCTATTAAATATTTATATACGTACTTTATATACCTTGTAATTTGTGTATAAGTATAACAATGTATATATGCCAGATATGGGTAGTACATTTGAGTTCCAAAGATACATTTTAGTAACAATGAGATCAAGATAGAAAAGGCACACAAATGAAACCATTAATTTGTTTTAGCGTATCGGGTTCAGGAAACAAAAAGGAAACATGTTTTCTACATTTTTAACCCATTAAAAAAAAGGGGTTCTCAAATTGATTGCGTGTTTGCAACGAAACTATTACTTGACTAATTAGGGACTAATCTTATTGATTCTTTTTGAAAACATAGGTAATGATTTCGAGGTTATCCCATATTAATTTTGTTATGATCTGACTAGTGGTTTTTGAGTTATTGTTAATAATTCATACACACATATCTACACGCCAAGTCCCTTACGGGATAAGCATAGAGTATTGTTAATAATGCATATCTTTTAACATAAACAAAAATTTTAATACAGGATGATATATAGGAAGTTGACAAAATTTATTTATCTTGGAATCATAGGCTATCTTTAGAAGTAAGGTTTAGCTAAACACGTCGTGGTACATAAGAAAACAGTAAGCGTTGCTTTCTTGCGGTTTTACTGTTCTTAACTATTTAATAAATACAACGTTGCCCTTGATTGGATATGTGAACCTTTGGCGATAGGCTTGCCGACAATCACATTACGGGTATAGCCTTTAAGGCTAGTCGTGGTTGTCCCGGTTGGTTGTGCCTTTATCTACTTACATGATATGAGCTTGAAGATACTTAATTTGGTAGTCTTACAGCTACTTGTACGAATTGAAAAAAAAACCTTTCCCTTAGCTACCATTATAACATCATTACTCACTATTGTCGTATTCTGGAAAGTAGGGTCTCCGGCAAAGTAATTTACCAATTATTAACAGTCTTTTAATATAATATATAGTATATACTGTATGCGACATTTACTATTTGTTAGTAGTATCTTCACGCCAATATCCCCGAAGGGGTAGGCAGAAGCACAACCAAGGCCCCCACGACTAGCCGAAGACACGTCGCACAATATAGTAGGTGACAAGCCTATTGCCAACCGGACACATGTCCAATCTCGGGCAACGTTATTTTTAATAGAAAATTGAAAATACACTTTAATATATATTTTTTTAAAATACATATTAATCAAAATCGATTTACTACCCGTCTGCTATCCTTTCTATAAAGTTTCTTCATTCCAATAAAAGGTTTCTTTGAAATATATTTACCAGCTTATAATCATTTCAGATCGTAAATGCGCGGCGTTACCTTCTCCGAACCATACCGTAAATCTACCTTTACTACCGTACTTTACCGTACCTTTACCTTATAATATAGGATAAGACAATGAACATATATAAAACTATTCTGACAGTGAGAGAGAACCAGGGCCTATAGAAAATAAAGATGTATTAAGTATCGCTGTACTGTGACCGGAGTATATAAATTAGCAAGTCTGCCATCTTATCCCATCTACCATATCATACCCATCCCTATTCTTTATTGCCCGACCCAGGGAATGAACCGGAGATCTCAAGAAGTCTGATCTAGATCAGAGAGGCGATAAATATAATATCTATATATCTATCTATCTATTAGATAGAAACTAATAACTATTAGGTGTAATATGAAGCTATTTAATTTTTTTATTCCAGGGCTAAACCAAAATTGATGATGAAGGTCATAAATGCCATAATATTAATTAAATTTTGATTAACGTGATTACTTCTCTTTCACATTAGAACGAACTAACGGATTTAGGTGAAATTTATGACATAGATAATAAACCTGGAATTACACACACAAATATCTTCAAGCCCAGTACATGACGTGGTAGGCAGAGAGTATCTAGTGCCAAACCTCACGATCCTGACAGAATTATTCCAATTTAAACCATACATTCAATAACTGATCCAATTTCATTTATCAATTAGTAACACTCATCATACATTAAGTTCAATGTAATATTACGGAGAGCACCGTTCTAATTCGTGACTGAATTTGACCATTTGCAATGCAGTGTGTTGAGAAATATATCACTACCATCGAAGTGACCGGGGCCGAATTGATAAGAGTAATTTGCATTACATAAATGCTACTTGTATAAGTGCATAACATGTAGTTTTTAGACACTTTCAAAAGACCAAAACTTATAATTAAAAATATCAAAGCATGAAAAAAGCTTTTTGTCGTTTTACTTTTGTACTTGTTGTTACTCGCGACTTCGTACACACGTTCAAATTATTATTAGTGGCTCGTAAAA
>NJDD01000783.1:305874-340983 GCA_002245505.1 Calephelis nemesis
AAAAACTGGTGAAAATTTGGAAAATTTGAAAAATTTGTATGAAAATGTGTCGCGAAAATTGAAAATATTACCACCAAAATTTAGGAAACAACGAGAGGAATCAAAAAATGGTACGTAGGTCAAGGGTTTGTGATATAATTTCCTAATATTTAATCTGCGATAGGCTTGCCACCTATCACATTATAGGACTTAGTATCTTCGGCTAGTCGTGGGTGCCCTGGTTGTACCTCTGCCTACTTCTTCGGGGATAAGGGCAGGCAGATATTTTTTTTTTCAAATAATCAAATTTATATGATGTAAGGTTCAGTTTCAGTGTGTTTTAGTATTTAAATTATTAAATATCCGACCCTGCAAACTTTGCATCGCTTTACACGAATAGCTATTAACAGTGTACGGGAAAAATAAAGCAGGAGATTTTTTTTTCATTTTCAATGCAATTTTGCGGTTTTTGTTTTCACAAGAGCCTTCTCCTAAAAATAACTACCTCAACAAAAATTGCTGCTAAGTCGAAATGCGATAACCACGCAAAACGGGGATTTATTTTTAAATACCTAGTTTAGATTATGTAATAGAAGGAGAACAGGAAAACGTGAATCTTGTATAATACTCGATTTTGATTTTAGTCTAGAATTTTTGAACATTTCCTGTCTAAAACTTCATAAAAATCTTACCAATTAAGGCAAGGCGGAAAATAATAAGTAATAGCGCTAAATCTGTTCGTTGGAACAAAACCCACAATTATCTCACGCTCTAATAACGACTGTAAAGGACTTCCTAGAAAATTAAAAATAAATACATTATTGATTGTTTACGTTTATTGATTTCGGAATGTAATTGAACCAATCATTGACGAATTCGTTGGCTCTCTGGTGGTCCAATATTGACTCTGTCAATATCAGGTTTCATGTTCGAATCCCGGGTCGGTCTCCTTTTATATTTTTTTAATTTTATAATAAAAACCATACCTGGGATTGTATAAGTAACCGGTCGGCGACAGGGTTGCCACCTATTATATTGTTACCTTTCGCTAATTGTGGGTGCTCTGATTTGATGCTCTGAAGAGCTATGCAGGGAAAAAACTAGGAAATCCTCGACTAGCCGAAAACACCAAGTCCCACAGTGTGATAGGTGACAAGCCTATCGCCATCTGGGAACATATCCCATCTCGGACAACGTTATTTCGATTAGAAAATTGAATATTGAATATTTTCTATTTTATTAACTATAACCCCACCTGTATCCCCGACAGAAAAAAAGGGATAGTTACAAGTTTAAGATATGTCAGTGAGTGTGTCCGTATATTATTAAATCAATGAATCGGACCGATTTCAATGAAGATTTTTCTTCAAAACTTGACATAATAAGGACGGTTCTTAGCTATTTTTTGGATAAGTTTTGTCAGTCGTTATTGTTTTGTTTAATTTTATGGTTTTATGTATGGTATTGCAAAGACTATTTGAGTAAATAGAAGGTACTGTAGTTTCATAAGAACATCATATTTGTTTCATTTTAGTTCCTTAACATGTTTTGTCTTTGTAATCAATGTAACAAACTCTATTATCGAAGACGCAATAAACGCCCCTTAAAATAAATAAATGACCCTTTATTTCAATACCATTGATTATTATTTTAGTGTTTCGGAATTGGAGGTCAGTCATTAGTTATGCTTATTATTTTGAAATTATTATTTTGAATTAATGCAATCAGACGGACAAGGCGGTAAAATTGGCGTTTTTTATCATTCTAACTCCATCAACAGAATTTTCTACAAAGTAACAAATAAATACATAAACATGCCTAGACAAATTCCACAAACTGGTCTAAGCTCAAAGTTAGCAGATCATATACTTGTGTTATGGGCGGTCAACGATACTATTACATAGAAATACTTAAGTAAAAAAAGAAAGAAAATATTTATTGACAGACTAAAACTTACCACACATGATTAAAAAACAGCTAAAAATCGAACCTAACCCTAAACATATGCAACTTAAATAAAGTACAAAAACGGCACGGTCCCCAAAGACCGTGATGATGTAATATTGTAAAGAACACAGTCTCGGAAATATAGATATAATCAGTGTTTATCACACAAATGCCTGTCCCTGTTCAGAATAGAACCCAAGCCTCGCGTTTGATTAGTGGAGACAGGCGTGTAGCTTTCGGCCAATGAGACGGTCTGAGAAGAAATTAAAGGAGGCGTCAGAGTTTGAGGTATCATCATCTTAATGCGTGGCGATCTGCAACTGTGCGATACCGAAGACATTTCTTACCTCGCACAACGCCTTTGTGGAATCAGTTACCGAAGACGGTATTTTCAAACGAAAATAACTTAAGAACCTTCAAGAAGGGAGTGTACTCAATCCTTAAAAGTCGGCAACGCATCTGTGATACTCCTGGTGTTGCGGATGTCTGTGGGCAGCGGTGATCACTTTCCATCAGGTGACCCACTTGCTCGTTTGCCTCCACTTATATAAAGAATGTATTTTTATACATTATCATATCTATAAAGAAATTTTCAATAGTAATCCTATATTTATCTTGGTATAAATTATTAACTTTGACGCAAGTCTGGAAACGCCAGTTGCCAGTTGAACAGTTTAAGCTTGTGCTGACCCTGGTTAAACGAAGTTGTTTGGGATAGAACTTTGGAGGTGTTTATGGGGGATTTATTTTTTTCTAAGTTTAGATTAATCATCAATACGAGAGAAATGTGTTTCTTTAAAAATGAATAGTTTCTTTAAAGAAGTTTATTTTTTATAAGACGAAGTTTAATTTTTAAGACTTTTTTTAAATCATAACGAAATTGGTTACCGACAAAACCAGTGAAGCGGCTTTATGTTAAATAAAATAAAGTCAAACACAAGGTTTACTCGCATTATCTGAAATTGTTTATTTTAATAAATGGTTTATCAAAATTATAAATTAAAGTATCCAATTTAAAACCTTTTTCAGGGTTGCAGACCCTGATTCAACATTTTCACTTTCCTTAGCTTGAGATCGACATACTAAAATATTGATTAAAAAAACATTATTATACCATATTAAGTGTTTATACAAATAGTTTAGTTCTTACAAAAAAATTAATAGAATGGTTTTATGATGGCTGTTTATTTTTTTATGTATATGAATCGATTTCTCCCTAATTTCATTTAAAAAATCTTTTTATATATGAATGAACATACTTTCAAAGTAGTCCCATTACTATCAAGTTTGGATCTTATAATCTCAACTAAATCGAGGAAAACACAATTTTTTTGTGTATGTAGACAAGTTACTTTTTGAAATCGAAGTAGGTTTTTTGCAGTTTCAACGCTGCTGAAATCACATTATTTGGAAACTAATTTGTTCCGAACTTATTTCTATGAATAAACGATATTCAGTTCACGTATCTATCGATTGTTCGGTTATATCTGTAATTTGCATGATCTCTTACACTACAAGACATGAAAAATGAAACGCATCTTTCTTAAATTGCACAAAATACTGTTCTTCAATTGTAAGACACTCATTCGTATTGCTTGCATGCAGCAAAACAATAAGTGTACGAAATTGTATTGTATTATATTTGCAACATTCCTGGCAACTTAGGGTTGTCAATATTGCGATTAAAACATATTGCGAGCAAAGGATATTTTTAGAAAAAAATAGAGTTTCATTATGAAAAAATAAATAAAACGAGTAGCTATAAACTAAGTTTTTTAATAATGAATATATGCTGTGCATTTTTTTAAGACAGATAATCTGAAACAAATATGTAATTTTAGAATTCTTAATAAAACCTTTTCTACGAAATCCCATTGAACTATTCATTTGATCCTAATCCACTTAAGTTCACGACGTCATGTACTACTTAATATCAAAGCTTAATATTACATTTGGAGGTAGGGGTTATTGGTAAATTTACTTATATATGAGGCTCAAATACCCAGCCATAGGTATGTATCAGACCAACACCGCCTTTGGTGTTCAAAAGCGGTTTATATTTTCTTACCGCCTCGAATCCATTTGCTTATTTACCCTTGTATGTCATATATCTCATAGAAATCTTTCTTTGGATTAAATTTTGACAACCCTCAGTTGACCTAAAAAATTATAAAACATCTCTCGCTCCGTTGCAGTTTCAGAACAGGTGGAACTAAATGTCACAAAAGTGAAATGACGCAATAACGCACAAGTTCAAACTTAAAGATACTTTAGACGATTGTAAACACCCCTTCCAAAAAAGGTAACCTAGGAGGAAACTGTTTCTATTCACCGAATGTTATTAAATATGGATTAAAACTTTGCTCCAGACGCATGTGAGCCAATGCTTACAAACAGTGTTTACAACCGTCTAAACCCCCTATTAAATCTAAAAAGCTGTACAGAAAGTGAACATTTTATTACAGCTATAATATATACAACAATGTCATATGTACTAACTAGCGACCCAACCCGCCTTCTCACGGTTATGAAATATACATATAGACCTTCCTCTTCAATTACTTTATCTATTAAAAAAACCGCATCAAAACCCATAGCGTAGTTTTAAAGATTTAAGCATTCAAATGGAGATAGGGACAGAGGAAGCAACTTTGTTTTATATCATGACCAATTGTTTGTGGTGTAATAATATTTAAAAGTGTTAAGCCTGACGGAGTAAGTTTTGCCGGGTCTAGTACTATTTAAAAATATGTAGACTCAGCAAAAGCCCAAATTTGGTCATCATTTTTATATGATTTCGATGATGGCGGACTCTCCATAGAGTTCGCAAAGAAATTGCTATACTATTAAAAACGCCGATTATAAAAAACTAGTTGATTCAGAGTTAGCAAATTAATATTATCAGTTGACTGTTCTAATTTTATAAAGACCAAGATATCTTTGCTTTATAAAATAAGGACAGTCATAAAGCATCTCTTGTCTACGTGATAAAAAATTGTCTTACTCTTTTTAATCTTAATACGCCGTCTCAATTTGAATTTGTACTATTATTGACAGCAGAATGTAAAGAAATTTAATTGATGCTATGTTGTGCTTAAAAAAATACCAATTTATTTTGTAGTACCCCTGTAAACAATCAATTTTGTTTAAAATGTAATCAATTTAGAAATATGTTATTTATGCAACCAATAATTAATTATCTGTACTAAAAATATATGTACTCTTTAGAGCTCAAACGAAACCTGTATTATTTAAATCTGGTAAAACTCGAAACCGACTATGATTCTAAGAAATAAAACATCTACAAAAAAAATAGTCTTTTCCTCGATTCCCCTGGGAGTCCATTATCAGATTCGGACTTGGTGGCAATAGGGCTACTTCAAAAGATTGATTTTTCAATTAAAAAGTAATTTTTGAAATCGTTTCGAAAATGCTGAAGAATTCGAATAACATACATAAATAACATATCAGTTGAAAATGTAACCCCCCTCCTTTCTCTAATTTGAGTTAAAAAATCTTTTGCAAGATTTGATCCGTACAAAATGAATTGAACGGAAACTTTAATGATACTGATGTTACAATAATGGCTATGTCCGTTTTTCCGTCGCTTCAAATTTAATAACTAGAAGTCCGAAGTCGCGGTAAGTTGCCGGTGGTACACGATTGAAACAAAAAGGTCGTAAAACTTTAAATATTTTCATGGCTTCTGTCTGGTAGAGCGAAAGCCAACTGGTTTTATCACTTTCGTACCAGTTTACTTTCTTCGTAAATGTATAACACAAAGCTTAACGCATTAGTGCAAGTTATAAGCGAATAAATATAAACTGTAATTTACAACCTTAGTAGACGGCAGACCGTCTATTCGGCACGGGGCACGCAAACCAAGATGAAAAATTTTGTGGACGTTTTATATGTGCTTACACATTACTATATGTTATGTTACATATTATTCAATTATACATCAACTTGACGCAAGATATGAACTTTGTCATTACGAAAATTAAGTCACGAAAATTAAGTGTTTTCTATATTTTTTTTATTATTGTAATTTAATTCAAGACATAAAATTTTATTTTGCATTAATGTAACAATTCCTTTCATATGAGTATAATTTGTTGAAAAAATTGCTAGGTTTTTAAGCAATTTAAGTAGTATTATTATTTAGTTAAACTTCAACGACATGTTTTTAAGATTATTAAAATGTTAACCCTAACAAATAGGGTTAATCCAGAATGTTATAACATTTTTCGTTTTGAATATTTTTTTTGATATCGTAGCTCTGAATTTTTTATTTTTCGGCATCGAGGAAAAACGCGATTTACAAATTCCTTCACGAATACTTTTCTTGTGCATTTTAACAATTTAGTTATTTTTTTATTAATTTATTTTTATAATATTTCGAAGGCAAACAAGCAGACGGATTTCCTGATGGTAAGAAATTCCCGCCGCCTAGAGACACCAAAGGTGGTAATGGTGCGTTGCCAATCAGAGGCCGGGATGTTAGGCCTCGAGCAAAAGTAAGTTTACCGGCTACCTTACCCTCCGAACCGGAACACGTCATGACGTTATGGCAGCAGGATAGATGGCGGTGGTACCAATCCGGGTGAGTCGCTGCGAAACTCTACCACCTAGTCAGATATTACGGTGTTAGTGATAGCAAGTCTGTGCTCGCCTTTTTCGAGCTGCCTGGCACAGGAAGGCAGATGGTCTATTCTACAAAGGAGCCCGGACCAACACGGGTTTGTAATAAAATATTTTAACCTACTACATGTCTTACACACTTCTTATTTTTGTAATCTTACACACTTTTTAATTAAACCATGTGCCTGAGTATCATGAGCGTTATAACTCGCGTCAACGTATATAACACTAAACCACGCACATGTATGTTTTAGTGTTAATTTGAATTTCTTCGAGTATCTAAGCCTGCATTCTAAGAAATTGAATTAAATATGAAAAAAATCAAACGCTCCAGCCCGTTACTTGTACTACACAACGAAGTCCATTATACGTTCAAGGCTATTAGCTGAAAGTGAGCCTTGCCATTGTATAAGATAATGCACACTGCAACTTATTACGTCAACTTTGCACTTACAAAATGTTTTAAACTACACATTTGCAAAACCAAGGCTTTCCAAATTAGTAGTGTAACTTTATTAATTATTTTTTGTTGCTTGGAAGGCAAACAAGTTGATAATTCCATGATTGCAAGTAAAAATGGGATAAACATTATGTAAAGTTTTATAAATTACATACATTAAATTATGTTTTTATAAATTGTAAACAATAGATTAAATATAATACAATTTTGAATTATGTAAAACAACAGTTAAGACGGGACTATCGTTGGACGGATATCGTTGTTACTCACTCGCTTTACTAATATAACAGAAAACCAGGCTTTCTGTGATAAGGATGTGATAAGGATGCTGAGTTACAGACACTTCCTATTTGGCTGCTTTAACTTTTGAGTCTTTCATGCTATACTTACCACTAATAATACGTGATAAACTATACATAAAAAATGACAATAGCACAACATTTTAAAATTATTTATAATCCCGACATAGCCTACGTTCAATGTTGCTAAGAGCCATCAGAATCATAAAAAACTTAATTCAAATGGACCATACAAGTGGTACTTGTGTGCGTCGTATTTTTTTAAACCCCCCTTCGGATCGGAATCACGGCCACACACTGAAAAGATCCGGCGAAAGAAATTCAGCGGGCTTGTATTTTTTATCCATAATTTCTCCATGATCAAACCAAAAAATTGCTACGAAATCGGTCCATCCGATAAATAGTTATCATTCCACAGACGGATATGTACACATAAAGATACGCCAGACCCACTACATCTCTTTTACTACTTGTCTTTTTCCGTTGGGGTTTGAAAATGGAGACTTGTTGTTCCCTAGTTTTACCCTTTAGCTAAACACAGAAAATACACTCATGCTGTATTATTAATGAACAAGTACTGTAAGGTTCAACCAGGTGTTACGTTATATCTTTATGACATTGTGATAGAGACTATAATATTAACTTATTTTACTCCTTCATTACTCCATGTTTATTAATAATGCCCGGTTCCCATAATCAACGAATCGTAATCCGTCAGCTAAACTATTCGTAGTTTGTTCCAAAGGAACGGAGCGTTACCAATGTTTTCAAAAAATGTTTAGAATCAATAGTCGAAAACGAGCAACCGTTGTTAGTAATCTTACTAACCGTACAAAATACTACCATCTGTAATCAAAACGACTCGTTTTTTGAATATAGAAACCGGGCATAAGACAGATGGGGTCTCACAGTGGGAGGCTCTTACATCACAGCATTCTAAGTTTAATGGCGACGAGCTCATCTTATTCTTAATCATCTGTAATAGATATAATCCCACACATTATGTAGTTTAGCGCCAATTCGTCGTTGGCAATTTTAAAGCGGTTTACAATCTAGTGGGTTTTGCAATCGCTAAATATTTCACAGCACATACCGTCTGCACGACCAAAACAAATTAGACGATTGTACAATTATGTCTAACAATTTAACTGATTCCTAAATCTATTTAAATGTAATTAGAACACTTTCATAACAAAAAAAAATATTTGCACCCGCAGCTATACCTACCTATACTGCACATTTTTCATCAATCAAAAATATCTTAACTACTGTCTAACCTTTCGTAATGAAAAGTAACAAAGATTTAAGTTTGAAAATCTATCTTAATTACCTTAATTTAAGTTCTAGCCCTGACGATGCAGTAAAAAGCGAAACCGGTAGGCTATTTATAAAATAATAAAGTATAAGTGATACGTAAAACAGTACAAGTGTTTCTTCATTTGAAAATACGAATATTTGGAAGTTTTACCAAGCGCCGATGATGGAAAATATCAAATATGAAAATCTATCTTTCAAGTAATAAAATTCTATCAAATTATTCGAAAACTTTATCAAAAAATCTGGTGTTTATTATTATGATTTTTGGATAAAATAACTTTCTAACCGGCTAGAAATCTAATAAAATATTTTAGATTCAGAAACGTTCTAAGCAAATCTTAATTGTATTTAAATACAATACTAAACAGAAACAAGTATGCTAAACTGTAAACAGGCAAACCCATTTTTGTAAAAATACACCCTAAAATGTATATAAGACATAGAGAATAATTATGTAACACTTATTAATAATTTCATTGCCTCTGTGGTCTAGCGGTACGGCGTCGGACTTGATTTCTTGAGTACCCGGATTCGACTCCCGGTTCGGACAAAAAAAAATAAAAAGAAAATATATATTTTCAATTATCCGAGGGTGGTGTCAAGAGTCTCCGAAACCGTCTTGTTTGTATGAAAAGGGGCAATGAATGTCAAGGAAGCCAGGCAGGTTTGTCAGGATCGTGAGGTCTGGCACTCGAGTCTAGTCTCTGCCTACCCCGAAAGGTACTTGGCGTGCAGATGTGTATGTATGTATGTGTTTAATAAAAATAACGTTGCCCGGGATTGGATATGGACCCGGTTAACGATAGGCTTGCTACCAATCACAATGTGGGACTTAGTGTCTTCGGCTAGTCGTGGGTGCCCTGGTTGTGCCTCTATCAATCCTTTTGGTGATATACTGTAGAATATACAAAGCAAATATCAAAAATCAACTTCCCAATTATATTTTTAACATATGTTTAACAGTGAAAGAGGTATTTTTTTAAATTTTATGTTTTTTTAAAAACCTAACGAGTATTTATATAATTTAAATAAAAGACTTTAATAACATTGCTATATATCGGTGCAATTCCCGAGGTGTATTTTATAAATCCACTCAATTCTCAAGTAATCCTACAAATATAAAATCAATAACAATTTAAATCAGTGAATCTGTATAAAACCTGTATGTAGTGTATACAGACATACAAAGAGACGCCAAACTTATAACAACCCTCATAAATTAAGTTTAACGGAACATTGCAAAGGTTTGTCGGGTGTTCTAATCCAATAGTATTGTAATAAAAACAAAGTTGCCCGGGCTTGCCGTTGCCGGTTGGCAATAGGTTTGCCACATATTATTATCACCTACCACATTGTGGGACTGAGTTAATACATTCAGCTAATTGTGCGTGCCGATTTATATTTAATCGTTTTCACTTCAAGACAGCTGAACCAATTTTAATAAATTTTAGGATTGAAATAAGCATTCAAAATTTTTATTTATATTATATATTATTATTAGCTGACCCAGCAAACTTCGTATGGCTTGAGATTAATGCTTCCATAGTAGCGCAGTCTGCCGGACCCAATATAAAACATTCCAAAATCAACGACTACTTGCAAATAAAAAAATAACAAAAAAAGCTTTTTCCAAAGGACCAAATTGCGAATCTAAACTATTCTCGAATTCCTTTGAACACACACAAAAAATCATCAAAATCGCTCCAGTCGTCTAGGAGGAGTTCAGTGACAAACACACGAACACAAGAATTATATATATAAAGATAACAATAATGGATCGGGAACAATTCCTTTCAAACAGCAAAATTATTGTGAAACACAGGCGACAGCTAGTGTACCATAAGAATGAGACGAGCATGCAAAGCGTGTATTATGCATTGCAAATCTGAAGAAACTAAGATTGCATCTTCAAGATAGTCACGTTTAGATCAGATATTAAAACGTGTATTGCTCCCATTCTCACATAAGTATGTCAGGTGACAGTTGGGACATTTCAATGTTAAAAATTCTGCTATGCACAAACCAAACTTATTTACGAGGTTCACATTTTTTCATATTTTAATACATATTTTTTTAGATATTGGAAGGCAAACAAGCAGACGCATTTCCTGATGGTAAGAAATTCACACCGTCTAGAAACACCAAAGGCGGTAATGTTGTGTTGCCAACCTGAGGCCAGGATGTTAGGCCTTGATGAAAAGTAAATTTACCGACTACCTTACCCTCCAAACCGGAAGACGTCATGACGTTATGGTGGCAGGAATAGATAAGGCGGTGGTACCAATCCGTCATCCGGGTTAGTCGCTGCGAAACTCCACTACCTAGTCAGATGTCACGGTGCTGGTGATGTCGGTATACCTAGGCTATGTAAATTAGTCCGGACATGTCAAACTGTGATGTTTCCGAGGAATAAATGATACGTCTGTAGAAACGTCATGTCAGTCTGTCAGACTAATCAGGCAGTACCTACTAAAAGTGTTTAGTTTAGTCTCTTTCTAATACTTTCGTTGAAAGAAGATAGCGATAACTTGAAATTAGTTTAGTGACTGGGCAACTTATATATTGGAATATACTAATATTGGACTGCGCGTGAAGATATGTATGTATGTATGTATGAATGCGCAACAATTTTTTTTTTATACAAGAGGAGGCAAAACGAGCAAGTTTGTTATCTGAGGGAAAGTGATCAACACCAGTTCAAAAATTACCAGCATTGTCTTACTTAAGTAAAATTAAGTAATCTAGATTGTCTAGACTTGTACGAATTAGTTAATTAAGAAGATATTTTGTTCAAAGCGAATACTAGGCGACTCTTCTGACCCTTCTGATGTTAAGGGCAAAACTGTCACCATGCGTCCAACTATCGTGCCCACGGAGGTTGTAAAGATACGTGCCTACACTACGACATGAAACACTACAACTGTGAGCACAGACGCTAAGCAGCAGAAATAGATAAAGCGGTAATACCAATTTTAGAAAGTATTTCTGAACAATAAAGATCTATTTTCCTTATTCGTCGCATCATCCGTCAACGAGTGAAACAATATCGCTAATACTTTTTTGTTACATTGATTAGATATTACTGTAAGGAGAATGATCCTATGGAGTAAAAATATTAGCATAAAAATGTAAGTTTACATTAATGTAATATATCAATATTTTGTCATGTTCAGGACTGGTAGATCCAATCATATCAAGATCACAGGGCAGCGATGCATCTATAACATCTATGGTGTATGTAGGCCACGATTATCTCTCACTATCAGGACGTCCGAGTGCTTTTCCACTGACCTATCTATGAATAAACTGCATAGTTAAGACAGGAGAGCGTCCGTCGTGTAACATATTTTATACAAAATACTAGCTGTCCCGGCGAACTTCTTTCCACCCGATCAGTTTGTATGGGAAAACTTCGAATTTTGTTTTTACTAATTTCCGCGCCGTTTTTCCGTTTTCCCAATCTTTTAAAGATAAACATTCCCTCGATTCGAACAAACAATTTAAAAAAATAGCCAAAGTTCAGCTGTTCTCGAGTTTCAGCGAGATTAACGATCAGCGATCGGTTTTTATATAAATAGATACATACACTTATCTTCTCGCCAATTTCCTTACCGGGTTGGCAGAGAGTATTGAGGGCCAGACTTCATGATCCTGACAAACCTGTCTAGCTTCCTTCATATTCATTGCGCTTTTCATACAAACATAAATAATTAAATAGATTAATAGTTACGAGATATTTTAAATATCACAATAATGTAATCATTTAATATATTTTGCTGTCTAGGCGAGGTTGGCGTAAGCCAGTACTAACATATGAACATGCCAGTTGAAAATATCAGTTTGTTAACTATTTTGCAACATATTGCACTATAACAGGTCTTTTCATAATAAATCTAGGCTAAACACATGCGTAGGTAATAGTTAAGTCTACAATTTCGTTTAATAGTGTTAAGTGTATCAAGAAGTACACCCACTATCTCCTGATCGGTATTGTTGTTTGTTCATCCTATTTCCAAAGGCATTTGTTAAGTTAATTGGCTATTTAGATGCGATGCAATCATGAAAAAAATGTATGGACTAGTTTCAAATCAAAGCTACAAATCAAAGTTTAATTGTGCATGAAAATAGCCTATATGATCTAGTAAGCGTAGTGTTGACTGAATGAGGTTCATTGTTTGAGTACCAGGTTGGTATAATCAACATGTATTTTTTAATCAACCTCGGACAAAAAAACGAGGGGTGTTATTAGTAAAACGTGTGTGTAGGAATGTGTGTGTGTGTGTGTGTGTGTGTGTGTGTGTGTGTGTGCGTGTGGTGTGTTTGTCTAGTTGTCTAGTAGCTGGCATGATTGAGAGATCTCTGCCTGACGGAGAGGCAGATGGTCTATTTTACTTAACCGGAACCGAACAACCAACGCAGGGGTAATAATGTGTTACCACCCTGAGGCTCAAATGTAGAGTGTAAGTAGTTTAGAATTATTATATAGACGCGTCACAAGAATCTTTGTATAGATGTCTGTGAATAAATATATTTAAAATTTTAATTTTGAATGACCCCAATGCCTACGAGTGGGATGGTAAGTAAAAACCTTCACGCCCGTGTTCCCGTGCTCAGAAGTGTAAGTAAGTTTCTCACTACTAGCCGAACCGTACAACTTCAATATGTTACGTAACACAACTATCGCTAATTGGCTAATTGCAATCCCAGACAACGCTGTTTTGAAAAACTTTAAGTTTCCAAATTAGGAAATCGAATCTGAAAACCTTACACCGAACAATTAGACCACAAAGGCGATAGAGTCAGTTGTCAGATTAAGTGGAACATTTCAATAACTCGCTCTGATTATTATTACCCCTTTACTTTCTGTGCTCATCCTATCAGTACTCATCACTAACATATTCCCCTACCTAACTACATACGGAAACAGGAAACTGCAACCTAGAGACACTATTGACTCTGTAGGTGCATCGCTGTCCTGTGGTCAAGGTGGTCATGTATGCCGGCTACCACGCCTTCCGGACCGGAATATTACCATGTCATTAAGGCGGGAATAGATAAGGTGGTGGATACCCGGGCAAGTTGCTGCATAGCACTCTACCACCAGTGGTCGATTTGGAAGTGACCAGTTTCGCCTTTGCTCATCTCTTACGAACTACCATGGACGACAGCAGATGGTCTATTCTACACAAAGGACCTGGACAAATACAGGGAAAAATTTGAGTCAAAACCAAGCCAACTTTCTAAATTATTAGTTTTTATTATTCTAAACTTATGAAGCGATTACCTAAGATACTTGAAAATGTTTTAAAAGAGTTACGAAGGAATAATAATATGTCAGTGACTTACATAATATTAGTGCACGTTCACTTTCGATGGTATTTTGAAGAGTTACTCGTTAATACGGATGCTTAATCTAATGAACTATTACGAAGTCAAGAGACGATCGATCAAATTATCACATGTTTTCCGGAATAGAGTACGGTAATTTTGTTTCTTATTAACTATAAATGAAAATCTTTTCATCTGACTTCAAATAGGAGAAGCTTTTTTTTGCACATTTGTCACGTGATGACTCGTCTAATAACGTGATTCAGATTTTGATGGTCGTTTTCGAAAGGTATATGAAATCTTTAAGTTCATTAGGTATATGAGTATATTAGGTGTAGATAGTATTAGGTGTATTGTTAAGTGTAACTCATAAACCACTAGTCGGATCTTGATGAAAGCTACCTACCTTTCGACAAAACAATTATCAAGAAATTATCAAGTCGTGACTTGCTAATGAAATGGGAGTCAGTTTTTACACTGCGCATTTGTTTTACTGTTCTAAAATTAATCGCATTAGTGTGAGGTCACATTGATGCGTTTCGCTGCGTTGCAACAAAACATACGGATAAGATAGTAGAAAGAAAGAGGTAGAAAAGCGACGCAGCGACAATGCTGCGTCGACGCAACCCGTTAATGGGGCGTCGCCCTTAGGCGGATATTATACTGGAGTTTAATTTTGAAATATCCCCGTACGGAGTTGAATGGCAGTGTGTTACAAAATACAAACTAAGATTTTTCTGTACAAAGTTAAAATCCGCATCACTGCAAACGAGAGCGGTGTGCGTTGCAGTGTGTGGTCCGCCTATTTAACAACAAATCAAATATTGCTATAAAACTTACATTATTCCATGAATGTATTTAAAATGGG
Organism: Calephelis nemesis; assembly: GCA_002245505.1. Taxonomy (NCBI): domain Eukaryota; kingdom Metazoa; phylum Arthropoda; class Insecta; order Lepidoptera; family Riodinidae; genus Calephelis; species Calephelis nemesis. The sequence goes on from NJDD01000783.1 coordinate 320,714, forward strand.
AGCAGACGTGGCGAACTTCGTATTGTTTGAAATTAACAGCGACTAACAATTTGTATGGACAAATTGAAATATGGTTTTCTCACTTTCCTCGTGATAATGACCGATATACTCGTAACAAAAAAGAATTAGAAAAAGTGGTCTCTCCGTTCAAGCATGATGAGATGATCACGCGAAACGTGAATTCATTTTTGTACATAAATAGATAAAGCTGTTTGTTTCACTTTTACAACAGTATTAGAGTGCACACGAAGAGAATTTTTTTACTAAAATCATGGTTTGGTTTTGCATGGCGCATAAACAACAGGTAAAACCGAATAGTGCAAATTGATCCATAGCACTGCTCTAAGAAAAAAAGAAATATGTCTATCATTTAGTGTTGTGCAATATTAAACATTCATTAAACATTACTTTATAGCGTAAAACAGCGTGTAAGCACCCTGACTCTCCTGATCGTAAGAAACTACCAAACATACAGACGCCCCAGGTGTTATAGTTGCAACACTGTACTGTGCCTAATGTTTTTTATTATAATATTGGAAAGCAAACAAGCTGACGGTTTTCCTGGTGATAAGAAATTCACGTCGCTCAGAGTCACTAAAGGTGGTAATAATGCATTGCCAACCTGATGCCGGGATGTAAGACTTCGAGCAAAAGTAAGTTTACCGACTACCTAATCTTCCGAATCGAAACACGTTAACGGCAAGCTCTGACGTTATGGCGGCAGGGATAGATAAGGCGGTGGTACTAATCCAGACAAGTCGCTGAGAAACTCTGCCACCTGAGGTCTGGTATACTACGGTATATCAGATTTCACGGTGTTAGTGACAGTAAGCCTATGCTCGTCTTTTACGAGCTGCCTGGCAGGAAGGCAGACGGTCTATTCTGCAAAGGACCCCGGACCAACACGGGAAAAATGTGACTACATGCTATTAAGGCGGCAGCAGCAGCTAACCGGTGGATTATTACCTGGGCAAGTTGTTGCATCTCACTCTACCGCTAGTGCTCCTGGTAGAAATGATCTATTTATTATATGCTCGTCGCTTTCTCGCAGCTCGGCCAGGCATGGGATAATCTATTCCAGACAGAGGACTGAACCAACAAATAGTAACATCGTTAATTTTTAAATTAGTCTATATATTCTATTTGACCTACAAAAAGATTAGAATGGTGATAAAAGTCAAAAAATATAAGGATTAGCTCATTTCTGTTACTTAGTTTGTATTTAAAGGGTAAGCAACTTGCCGAAAAAGGTCACAACTCCCACAGAGCAACCATAAAACAAGATTCGATGACATTATCTGACTCTCCAAAAACTAAAAACATATTAACATTTATTTTAATTACAATAACACTATTTATTGCCTGCGACCACAAAGCAATAAAATAAGAGTATTAAGATTACTTCATTTCAATCTAAGATACCTTTGCACCTTCTGAATCAGGTACTGGAATAAATTAAAAAGACACGCCCATGTCCAGAGTCACAGACATCTTATTATTTAAAAAAACACGGGTTGAACTCCGGGAGTGCCGGCAGAAGAGAAAACTTGAATTGTGCATTTTTGATATTATGGAATGGTTAGGGAATAATTTTGCACGAATTGCTTTAATTACCACTGTGAATGTGTTATGTGGTAGAATACAATATTCATTTTTTGCGCTATCGTACACAGACATGACAACACGAACATTTGCACAAGCGCCCTGCGCCGTCTTACGAATTTTCGATCAGGTCACGTGTCCTGACGCGAGTTTAGAAGTTTTTACCCAGCCCAAAGAAAGTGCGCAACGCTGCTAAAGAAGTTTTCACTTCAAAAATTGCTACAATTATCACTACGAAAGTACTATCATTTATGTGATAGAATACAATATTCATTTATTGCGCTATCGTACACAAACATGACAACACGAACATTTGCGCAAGCGCCCTCCGTTGTCTAAAAGAAACAGCAAGCGCAGGCATACATTTGAAAGAGAGGGGGATACTTCCTCTCCTACGCCGCGCAGGCTGTTTAATCTCCATCCGTCTTATAATTTTCGATCAGGTCACGTGTACTGACGCGAGCTTAGAAGTCTTTACCTATTCCAAAAAAGTGTACTACGCCGCTAAAGAAGTTTTCAATTCAAAAACTATTATTAATTTCAAAACAAAACTTCATTATTACAAACAAAAATTCATTATTAATTACACAAATAGAAATTACAAATTACACAAAAAAATTAAATTATAAACAAAAATTCATTATTAATTACACAAATAGTTGCATAACAAGAATCAAAATCGAACATCACCATTAGTCGGCGGCATTAGGCGTGTTTTCTAACCACTTGACCAACGAGGCGGATAAAGATTATAGATTAAGTAATAAAGAGGTATTCAAATTCAATAAAAGTACAAAACATTTGACCTCCTAAACATGTTCTCATTGTGTTTAGTGCCTAATGTAGTATTATGCAATGTCCTAGACTATCAAGTGATAGGATCATCAGACTGGATTGCGAAGTCCAAAATCTTGTTACCGTACTTTAAACAAGAAATTAAAACCTCTAACAGTTAAACAATAATGACTAAATTCGTTTTATCCGCTTTAGTTACGTATATAAAAAATAAATCATGATTATATCGGTGCCAAAAGGAAACGCAGTCTCATATTTTGTAACGTTACAAATGCAATTTGCAATGAAATGAAAAATATTTATTTGCGGAATATGTACTCGTATATTCAGAAGTTGTTAAAAAATTATTTAAGCTTTGCAACATATTCTATTACAAAGTGGTGTGTAAATATTTTAATATTTAATTTATTGTTTAATTACGTCTCTATATTTTAATATTCAAATGTTTATTCTTTTATGTTAATTACAATTTAAACAATTAATCAATACAATTTTAAAATATAAATAAACTAAATCCTGTCTACCGGTCCACCGTACCATAGCCAGTCAGGAGAAGAAACGGCAAAACAAAATCTAGTAGACGGTAAAGAAATTTCACAAATTCTTTGGTATAATCTATTACGTGGAATGTTTTCAATCGTCGTAGATTTAGAGTTTCGTATCTATGAAACAAAACAAACTAAAATTTTGAAGATTTGAGTCTCTTGAGAAGTAGAGTTCGGTCCAGAAAAGTCTGTGCTTGAAGAAGGGCGCTGCTAATGTTACCAAACATAGAAAGGTATTTACTCTCGCGTTTTCTTAAAATCGAATACCATTCCTTTATATGTAGGTAATACAACTAATTAAAAAAAGATTTTGCGGCAGCCATTTCAGCTACATTAAAAAAAATTACTTTTTTTAATGTTTGTTAAATTGGTTGTACAAAATGTTTATATGATATTGATGCACTTCAAAATAATAAACGATTTACAATAACGCTGAATATTATTTAATCGTCTAAAATCCATTAAGATGACGAAACTAATTTTGATAATGACATTTGTGACTTATAATAAGCTTGACCTTAGATCTTGATGAGATTACATGACCCATCAATATTGTTTTATGTTTTTCGACCTTTAAGTACTAGAATGGTGATACAAATGGTCATGTCTAAATGCAAACGGTACAAGGACTAATCTAAAATGATGCGTGAGAATTACTTAACGAAAATCAGTCAAGTGTGAGCCGTTCTTTAGAAATTTTAAACTGCTATATATATTTACAAAAGTCAAAAGTCATTTATTCTGTGACTTTAGGTATTACACTGATGATACATCCTCCAAAATTGGTCTCTAAAACCTACCGAGTAGGCGTACAGCTTTATTATATAAATATGACTGTGGGTACTTAAAACTTTGAAACTTTGTGTTATATTATCTTGAGTAAATATCATCTATCAATGTTTATTTATTAATTGTTAAAGTAGCAACTCGCTAAATGGTAGTCGGATTGATGTTTGTCAAATATAAGCACATATTTTATATTTACGATTCATAAAAACGTTTTATTAAACTATTACAAGCCATACCACTTAGTTATAAATACGAATACCTATAAATTCGACTTGCATTTGGTTATATTTTTTGGTATACTGTCACTATTTTAAAATTTCAAACCATTATAATGTGCCACTACTATAGATAAAAAGTATTTTAAAATGTTTTTATCAAAATGTGATAAACGATTTTTATGACTAAGGTTTTAGTAAAAGTTGAAATAAACTAAATACACACTCCAATTGGTACCAAGTCTGGTATATTCCTGCCAGCACGACGCAAGTTAAGACTAGAATAACACAAACATGTAAAAATCCAGTCTCACCAAAGCAATAATAGTAAACGTCTCTATATGGCGTAATTGCTTATCATTTCCAAACTATACAATACACATCTGAAAACTTTAAGTTATATGTTGCTAAACTACTTCTTGCAATTGAATATTGAAATATACTTATTACGGGAATTATAACGATTTGTAATAAGTAAAAATAAGTTACTAATTTAAAAGAAGTATTAAAAACAAAGCAAAGTTTAACAGTTTATCAACTACGGTACCCAGAAAATATTTACATATAACAAGGTGATCTATTAATATCGTGATAGTTATTTCTATGTAATTGCTAAAAAGGTGACCCGACATAAGTTATGTAACGTCTGTGTGTGTGTGATCTTGTGGGATTTCGTAACTCACGATGGACCTAGTTGTGATCGAGCTTAACTAATTGGATTTTTTTAAAGAATTGGGAAGCAATAAAGGAAGCTTATTTCATTATCGTAATATATGTGCTATATACACCATTCATGGTGATAAAATACTAGGAAATGTCATGATAAGCCTCTTTATGAAGTTAAACTCATTTGATTATCTAAAGCATTGTTATTTAAAGCTCAATTTCAATAGGGACCATCTCAAGTATTGTTTCTGTAAAAAAGTACATATAACTCGGTATTCTATACTATTTTTAATAATGTAAATATCGCTGAAAATATATGTTACTAGCAGCCCGCCCCGGCTTCGCACGGTTATGAAATATACATATAAACCTTCCTCAACACTCACTTTATCTATTAAAGAAACCGCATCAAATTCCGTTACGTAGTTTTAAAGATTTAAGCATACTAAAGGATATAGGCATGGAGGAAGCAACTTTGTTTTATACTATGTGGTGATTATGATATTAGCAACTAGTCCCCGCTTTGCAAGAGTGAACATTTTCTATTTTACATACATGCATGCCTATCTTCACGCCAAGTCTAGTGAAGCCTTCCGCTTGAATCAATCTATCTATTTTAAAAACCAAGGCATCAAAATCGGTTGCATAGTTTTACAGATGTAAGCATATGTACATAGGAACTTTTAGGAGTTTTCTACTTACTATGTAGTAATGAAGGTATTATGATTTTATTGTGCTACAGCACTTTTGTTTATTTTTATAAAAATGATAATTTAAGATTACTAAACATAATATAATTAATCAAAATTTAATACCATACCATCCATTTATGCGTCTAACCAGAAGGCTAAAAAGCACGAAGTAGTATTTACATTAATTGATTTAAACTTAATTTGGTTGTTGCAATACAGTTTGTAGTTGGCCACATTGCGTGCCTCACGCCAGGAAGATTAGCTATTGGAAAATTGACAACAGTTTAAAACATTCAATATAAACAATTTTCCGCGTTTATACACCTGTTTGTTGCAATATAAGTACCGTCACGCTCATTATAAGTGGAGTGGAGACAGTGGCACCAAAAAACCAATGATTAGCACTGCGACGCGGTAACACTCGCGTTAACACCTTTAGCTTCTTTTTATTTATTTTCTTTATTACTTTTTCTTTGTACCAATTTTTATTTTATTCAAATTTTACTAAAACATGGCTCATGTTACTGTCTTTAAAATCGTTGCTCTATAAATTGACCAAAGGTTAAAATAATTATCTATATAATATTTTTTTGTATTTAATAAATCGACACACTTTTAACATCTATGGTGTGTACAGGCTACTATTGTCTCTTACCATCAAGAAAGCTTTTTGCTTGTTCATATTCTCATACATTAAAAAAATTAAAATAAAACAAGAAAAGATGAAGACAAATAAATTAATATACATCTTGTGCAAAATAATGAAATCTTGCGGTGTAAACGGGGCCGATATTATCATTTAGGCACCTGAATGATGTCTAAGAATGAAGGATAGAAAAAACACTATTATTTAACATCAAAATCATAAATCTCTTGCACTATTAACTTTACCGTGCCCCTTCCAACAACAACACAACAGTGGCGTGTACTGAAATGATAGCGATAGCAATAGATCAGGCGTTGTTACCAATCTGGGCGTCGTAGAACTACTATGTATTCATGGTCATAGTACAAATGACAAAGACATGGCCGTTTACCTCCTTCGAACTGGTTGGTCGAAAAGGCCGAGAATAACCGAGGATATCACAAATTTTAGGTGTCTTATGATAGGCTTCTCTGTTGTTTTTTTAAATTTTGGTATGAACTTAATTATTTGCACACCGTGTTGATCCGGGTCCCCTGTGTAGAATAAATCATCTGCCTTTCCCACCTGGCAGCTCGGAAAGGGCGAGCTTATGTTTAATGGGTCGCTGCCATCAAGACCACTGGTGGCAGAGTGCTGTGCAGCACTTGCCCGGGTAGGGATCCACCGCCTTACCTATTCCTGCTACCATAACGACATCGTCGTGTTCCGGTCCGGAGGGTAGGGTAGCCGATAGACTTGTACAATAGGCCTAACGTCCCGGCCACAGGACAGTGACGCACCGATAATATCTATGGTGTCCATAGGCCACGATATTTGTAACCATCAGAAGAGCCGTGAGCTTGTTCACTGTCTTATCACATAAAAAATGTCATCACCCGAAGTCCTAAGTCGTCATAATTCGTCAAGCAGTGGCATCCTTGCCTAGGCTCAATGAGTAAGATTTGGCGGCATCGAGGAAAAACGCGATTTACAAATTCCTTCACGAATACTTTTCTTGTGCATTTTAACAAATTATTTATTTTTTTACTAATTTATTTTTATAATATTTCGGAGGCAAACAAGCACACAGGTTTCCTGATGGTAAAAAATTTACGTCGCATACACACACCAAAGGTGGTAATGGTGTGTTGCCAACTTTGTGCCGAGATGTCAGGCCTCGAGCAAGAGTAAGTTTACCAACTACCTTATCGCGAACCGGAATACGTCAAGGGCAAGCGCTGTCATTATGGGAACAGGAATAGGTAAGGCGGTGGTACCAATCCGGGTGAATCGCTGCGAAACTCTACCACCTAGTCAGATGTCACGGTATTAGCGACGTTAAATCCATGCTCGCCTTCTGCAAACGAGCCTGAAAAGAACACGGGGAACTGACTAACTGAGCGAAATGTCACCAAAACTAACTATTTATTGTTGAATATGTAAACAGAATTCAATAATTATAAAAAACTGCGTCCATCTTTCTCTCTCGATAACACCAAAACTTCATAATCCGGCTAGTTCTGTAAATGACTATTTAATAATAATGATTATTAAATCATAAAAATGTCACCATCTTCTTTGGCGGTACTTTAAATGTATTATAATAAATAAAACTAAATAGTGAGTGAAGACATATATAGTGATATATTACAAAAAAAAACCTTTACATGCAAATTCCACATTAGCACATTTATTGATTTACTACCAAACTAACTTATAAACCTGACAAAGACGTTATAATTTGTATACAGTGGGTGATATTATGAAAGAAATAGTCATGTCTATATTTAATAAAATAGATCTCCATTACCCTTGATTATCACATTGTGAATGGAACAACGTTGCTAATTTCCCATTTTTGGTCCTGGTCTCCTATGTAGAAAAGAACATCTGTATTCCTGTCTGACAGCTCATAAAAGGCGAGCAAATATTAAACGAGTCGTCACCAACAAGACCACTGGTAAGTGACGTTCAGCATGTTGTCCTACTAGGGATCCACCGCCTTAACCATTCCTGCCGCAATACTGACAGTATCTGGAGAGTAGGGTAGTAGGTGGGTAGAGTCGGTAGACGTGCACAATTGGATTTATACCACAAGAAATCGACGCACCTTTAACATCTATGGTGTTAGGCCATTATTATGTGCCTTCCTATCAGATAAGCCTGTGCTATGTTATTACAAATAAAGGAAGTCCTGTGCTTGTTGGCTATCTTATCACAAATAAATATTTTTTTGTTGTGTTAATTATCTTTGAGAATGAAAATTTGAAGAAAACACAAATTTTACTCAGTTGTCAATTGAGTAAAATTTGTATTGAAAATGAAATTCAAAATTCATATTAAAGAAACAAACGTGCCGAATTAGCTAGTTAAATATAAAAAAAAATATTTATCAGTGCTGCAAGTGCAATGAAATATAAATGAATGTTGAAGTGCAATTAGGACTCGAAGGAGCGAAGTTTAGAGCTAATTGAGGCCATGTGAATGCAAAATAATATTAGCCATTAATTATATAACAGATATACATAATGCTGCTCTTAGTCAATGATAAATGCTAATCGGTAATTTATAACTCAAGTTCAGTAAAACTGCAAAAAATCGATTTCAATTATACTAATTATGTCAGCAAAGTACACAAAAATTGAGTATTTTATTATATTTCTTGCGGATTCCATAATTAAATTCAAACTTAGTGTTAATGGGACCATCTTGGAAATTTTTTATAATTATTTTTTAAATCTGTTCAATGTCAATGGACATACGTAAAGATATGAAAGCCGAACATATAACCTCCTTTTTGGAAGTAGGTTAAATATACAAGAAAATGCATAGGCAATTTCCTACAAACCACATTGGAGAGTTAACGTTTCACGTCTTTGTTTCATGCATCTAAGCCGGAAGACTTAGCGATTGAATAGGAACCTAGGTAGCCACTGAGAAAAAAGTTTTTGGTTGGAAATTTTTGAAAGTCACCACCTGATGATATGAAAGGTTTGAAACTAAAAATAAAATAAAATCGGTTAAGGGTTAGCCTTGGCGAGAAAACCCGTGAATGATTTCCTCAGGTAAGTAATCTAGGTCCCCTGGGTGGAATAGACAATCTTCTTTACTAGTAGCAGCTCATAAGAGTCGAAGATCAAATAGGTCGTACCTACAAAATTACTGGTGAATCGTGCTGCCTTTTCAAACTAAAAGTTCAGCGGTGGACATAAGTAAGTTTGTCGGATTATTGCTCTTGTCAAAGCAGGTGGACATTCCCGGAACGGATTGTTCGGATCAGTAAAGAAGCAGTACAACTACCTTTCAGAGTTATAGACGGATGTAAAAACTGGTTGTAAACAACGGTTGCCATCCATGTGGACCGTAGAACTAATCAAAATTTTATAATAATCGGGAGATGGAAACAAAGTTTCCTTCGAGGTTACCTTTCTTGAAAGGTATGTTTACAACCGTCTGGAACCGGCTTAAATGAATCTACCGGCACTCTGTGGAATCACATTTTTTACACCCTGTTTTAAAGTAAACTCCAGTATTTTTCCACAACACTTTTTATTCAACGTGTTATGTTCATAACACGTTGAATAAAAAGTAGCCATTTGCCATTTGGTTATTATCTTAGCCATCTGGTTTTACTTTTCACAGCATCATCACGGTTTTACAGCTCAGATTAACAAGTTTGTTTCATTTTAACATTCAGTGTTTGGTGATTAGTTTTTTTTTTATAACATTGGAAGGCAAACAAGCAGACAGATTTCCTGATGGTAAGAAATTCCCGCCGCCTAGAGACATCAAAGGTGGTAATGGTGCATTGCCAACCAGAGGCCGGGATGTCAGGCCTCGAGCAAAAGTAAGCTAACCGGCTACCTTACCCTCCGAACCGGAACACTTCATGACGTTATGGCGGCAGGAATAGGTAAGGAGGTGGTACCAATCCGGGTGAGTCGCTACGAAACTCTACCACCTAGTCAGATGTCACGGTGTTAGTGGCGGCAAACCTATGCTCACATTTTACGAGCTGCCTGGCACAGAAAGGCAGATGGTCTATTCTACAAAGGAGCCCGGACCAACACGGGGTTACTGACGGCTCAAGAGTTTACTTCAAAAAGTGTGTATATTATTCCTTAACTATTCCTACTTATATAACGAGAGGGCCCGTTATTGTGTTCCGGCTTAGAAGGTAAGCCGGTTACACATTAACACAGAAAGATAAAGGTAGTAAAAATAACTTATATGTAACATTTCATAGTGTAAGAAAACCAGTCAATCAAGAAACCTTTCAGGATGTTTTAAAATGGCAACAGATACATTATATCGTACTAGCAAAAGTAATTATCTGCTTTGGATAACATGTGTAATAAACGTTTATGATGGCGAACTACTTAGATTTAATATTTAATTCTTTTGCATGGAAGACCAATAGCAGTTATACAATTAAAATAGTAATCGAAAAAAACATTAAGCTTGTTACAGGTTCTCACTTTTAGACACATATTAAACATTGACTGCCTTGTTGGTCGAGAGGTTAGCGTACACGCCTAGCTCGACCGAACCGCGAAGCTCGGTTTCGATTTCCGACAAGGGCAGACATTTGTGTGATGAATATTAAGATGTTTGTTTTCTGGGCAATTTATTAAATTAATTTTGGTGTATATTATTTTTGCTCTGGTTTCTTTCTACGTGTATGTTTTAATATCGTTATAATATAATATTACCTGTAATACAAGCATATAATTTGCTTAATTTGGGTTAAGATTCAAGTTGTGCAATTCATCCATGGATATTTATTTATTTATCATTCATTTAAAAAAAACTTTAACACTCCGTAATCATACACGAAACGTATACCAGCAGAAAAAATGTTTTACAGAATCAAGAATAACCAAGAAAGAAAAAAAGTGAGGGTAATAATAAAAAATATTAAATCACAAGGAAAGTAATTGTTGCTGTAGTTATAAACCTTTTTATAGAAATACTAGCTGCCCCAGCGAACTTCGTCCCGCCAATATCCGGATAAAAAGTACCTTATCTTTTAAGTTGGATCACACTACAGATAGTTGTGAAATTTTATCGAAATCAGTTCAGTAGTTTTGGAGTTCAATGGCAACATACATCATGACACAAGATTTTTATATATAAGATGAAATTAGGTCTATTTGTCACTATTACACAAATATTCTGATTTGGTGACACGGAGATTGGAAATCTCTAGTCAAAAGAAACCTACTTTTTGTCTCTATTGCATTTTTTAATGACTTAAGGTAACAACAACAAACCTATAACTATAATGATGGGTAAAGACAAAAAAGGCTGTATATATGTATGTCACTGTTATAAAATGGCGGCAGAAAAAAGCGAGGTGATAATTAACAGTGCTGGTTATGACCCATTTAACTCCAAGACCTGCCAAAAATAGTCACCTGCATAGAGTCTATCAAACGTGGGTGAGGCGGTGGGTATATGTTAGTTATTTATGTTAAACCAATCAATGCAGGTAATCGCCTCTTTGTCACGTTTTTGTCGTCGATAACATCATCTAAGTATTTTTTTCTGGAATATGTCAAATTTTGTAGATTGTACTCTCAACTCGTATACAATTTTGTAATAGGTGCTAATTGAACCGGAGAACTTCGCACAGCCATAATTTGTAGACAATCTGATAGCAGCGCCACCTAACGGGCTCCAGAACTTATCAACTTGACAACTTCAGAAACCGGTGAACTTCATTCCTCCCGTTCAGATTGTACGGGAAATATTAAAATGTTGTTTTTTTTTAGTTTCTTCGCAGTGTTACGGGATAAGTCCGTCTCCTGGTTCTAATTTTTCATTAAAATTGGTTCAGCCGTTCTTGAGTTATACATAATGTAACTAACACGACTTTCCTTTATATAATTTGATTCATCACAACCCTGAACAGCAATGTAACTACTAAAATAATAACTAAATCAAAATATACTAAACTATACTTAAAATAGCACAAAGTCAAATAAAACATGCAGTATGTTTTGTACCTTACTAGACTTGTAGAGCCGTGAGAATTTCCCAAACTGCCAAATAAGCCGAGACTCCTAGTATTTAGTTTTATCTGTATTCGACGACCTAAATAACACACTATGTGATAATAAAGTCTATAATTTTCAGTCAAGCGATACATAAAATATTTCATTACAGTACCAACTTGAAGTTTTATCAACATGATAAAAGTTAAAGACCTACATACATTTTAAAATAACGTTTCTACTTTATAATACAATTGCTAAATACCAGCAGTAAAATAGTTATGGCTGTATCTAAATTATTAGTCCGAAATAATTGAGCCAAAATCCTTACGCACAAGGAAATGCCAAACGTTTTTTATAATTAATACAAGTGCTTTTAAATCTTTTCAAATGTAATTAACTTCATTGCTTAATTGCTTGATCCTAAAAGTGTGTTTACTGATTTATATCAAGATCTATCAAATGACAGATCAATTTGGATACTCTTTTCCTCAATTACAGACTAGTTATTATTCAAATGTAATTTTCGGTCTTACATTCAAAGTAAATGTCAAGGAGATTATGCATTATAAATTAAAGAATTAGAGCAGAGTAAAAACATCCGCTCGTTTTGTAGGGTTTTCTCTAAACCCTTTTTATAAGAATACTGACTGCCCCAGCGAACCTTGATTAATTAAGGTTAAATAATATCTTCAAAAAACAGCAATATTTGAATATTGCTCCTTTGTTCTCTCGGTTTTGGTCCAGCTCTTTTGTTGCTGGTTCGTTAATTATAAAGTAATGATACTGTGCACAGTTTAGCTCTGAATCTGAAGAAAGTGGCCAAGTGGGAGTTGGATCGCCCATCGAGAGTGGATTGGAAGGATTCCGTAGCAGCTTGTACTCGTAACATAAGAATAAAGTTCTTGTAGTTCATTATTATTACTATTTGAGCATTATTTTCTCAAAAGATATGATCTGATTTCGAAATGTACTCATCTAAATTTTATCAACATTCTCCTAGTAATTTTCGAAATATATCTATATTTATAAAATAACATCACCGCCGAGCAAAAACTGGTCGAGTTACAGAAATACAATTTGATGAGTAGGGTATTTTTATTGAGTAGACACCCACTAAGGACGGAATTCGGGGAATTCTATCACTAAGGGGGTGAAACAGGTTTGAAAGTTTGTATGAAAGATTGTCATATTTAAATTAGAAACATAAAACTCTATTTTTGGGCTATTTATTAAAAATGAGTAAACACTTATTTCAGAGTTTCTTGAAATTTCATCCTTAAGGGGGTGAAATAGAAGTTGAAAGTTTATATGAAAGTCATTATTAATGGGTTATAACCATCAAATATAATATTAACTGCCACGCGAGCAAAGCGGCGAGTAACAGCTACTACTTAATAAAGCATAAGCGATTTAAAAGTATAACTCAAAATCCATTTTGTCGTATCATGATTAACATGAGAGCACCTCGTCATTATAACCTATTCTTAAAAAATAACCATTAAATTCGGTCAGCTATTGGCCGCAACAAACATACAAAATTACATACAGTCGAGTTGAAATTCTCCTCATTGTACAAGTCGGTTAAAAAGAGGGTTACAATCACACTTGCATAAATTTTAAGGAAATGGATAAGTACATGAAACATGAATTATGTATTCAGGTTGAATGAGCTAGCATAGCACTATAAATCATATAGCGTAAATATGTAGACATATTTTATGTAACATCTTCAACACCTTATAAACTGAATTCATTTGAAAGTTTAATACGTGGCTATATATTTTATAAAACGATTATTAATAAATTACTTGGATATATTAATATTATTTTTACATTGTTAGTCTATCAGTTTATTATATATTGTATCTTCTTCAATGTAACTTCAACATTAAGTTCCCAATAAGATTACTACTTTAATTTAAATAAAAATGTATTATTATATTTGATATTTTCCATCGTCGGCGCTTGGTAAAACTTCCAAATATTCATATTTTTAAATAAGTTTAAATTCTAGCCCTGATGATGCTGTCATAAGCGAAACCGGCAGGCTATTTATAAAATAATAAATTATAAGTGATACGTAAAACAGTACAACTGTTTCTTCATTTAAAAACATGAATAAAATTGTATTGTTGTTATCTAATGCCTAAACTTGACAAGCTACAAGGCACAAAGAAGGGAATATATATTTTCATGAATTGGAATGATTACTTGATGTAAAAATTTTAAAATCCTAAATAACAGTTAAAGGCAATCAAAACCAATAATGTATTAAACCAACGTTTTAAAAGTACACGACAAGAACCAAATCGTTTCAAAATATAAGCACAAATAAGTTACATCTATATAGGGATTAAATTATGGTTATGGAAATTAATAAATGTGTAACAATTATAATTCATATACTTAATTAATATTTCATAAGTATACACCAATCTCATTAAAAATAATCTCCTGGCCACCGTGCTAGTGCCCAAAAACAATATTATCTCTAATAGTATGTCTGACAAATAGGCAGTAAGCTTATTAAAAGGCGGCCGGAACTCGTTGGGAAAAACCTGATAAAAGACACTTGTAACAATGGGCACATGTGTCCAAAGTATTCTAATGTATCTACAAGTCATATGACAGTATAATCTGATGACATTTGGTGATGCAGTGATGGCATTTGCACGAGTGGTTTATCTTGACATTTTTATATCTTGTCCCGAATAAATCTACCGCCATTAACAATAGCCTCTAAATAAATTGCTGTTCTAGATTTTTTATTATTCAGATAGCATATGTGATGATTAATGATGAAGTCTTAATTTTTGAATTTACTTGCTCTACTTTTACTTTTCTAATATTAGAAGGTTAACAAGCAGACGGTTTACTAGGTAATAGATACTTATGATATATACTCAAAATGAATGAATGAATGAATACACTTTATTATGCACCAAAATTTACAAAAAAAATACGCACTCTTACACTTATAATAATATTTAACTTGGGTGCACAAAGGCGGTCTTATCGCTTCAGAACGATCTCTGCCAGACAACCTTAGGGAGAAGGATACAATTTAAGTAATTTAATTATTGATAAAAAAAACTGATAAAAAAATAACTAATAAAAAAATGTGTTAGACTAAGAAGTTATGAAACTCCTACATATCGAACTACTTACTATGTGTGGAGCATCGTTAGTACTATAAACGAATGTAGGTAGAGAAACTGATAAACAATTGTTATAGTCTGAAAAAACGTTAAAACTTCCCCTGTGTTGGTCTGGGCTCCTTTTCAGGATAGACCATTTGCCTTCCTGCAAGGCAGCTTGTAAAAGGCGAGCGCAGACTTACCGTCTCCATTACAGTGACATTTAACTACGTCGTAGAGTTTCGCAGCGACTCACCCGGATTGGTACCACTGCCTTACCTATTCCTGCCGTCATAACGTCAGTGCTTGCTGATGACGTGTTGCGGTCCAGAAGATAGGTAGCCGGTAATCCTACTTTTGCTCAAGACCTAACACCTCGGCCTCAGGTTGGCGACGCACCATTACTACCTTTGGTGTCTCTAGGCAACGTGAATTTCTCACCATCAGGAAATCCTTCTGCTTGTTTGCCTTCCAATGTCATAAAATTATTTGATAAAATAATATAAATAAATACCGTCAATTGAAAATTAACGGTTTACGAGTGTTCGCTTTGCGCGACCGTTCTTTTTTTTTATAGGAAGACAAACAAGAAGACGGATTTCCTGATGGTAAGAAATTCACGCCGCCTAGAGACACCAAAGATGGTAATGGTGCGTTGCCAATCTGAGGTCAGGATGTTAGGCCTCGAGCAAAAGTAAGTTTACCGGCTACCTTACCCTCCGAACCGGAACACGTCATGACGTTATGGCGGCAGGAATAGGTAAGGCGGTGGTACCAATCCGGGCGAGTCGCTGCAAAACTCTACCACCTAGTCAGATGTCACGGTGTTAGTGATGATAAGCCTATGCTCGCCTTTTACGAGCTGCCTGGCAAGAAAGGCAGATGGTCTATTCTGCAAAGGAGCCCGGACTAACACGGGGAACTTTATACGAATAGTTAAACTTTGTAATATCTATATCTCTACTTATTACAAATATGTAGAATAGAGAAATCTGTATATTAAATATATTTGAAAAATAAGTGCTAGCGACTAAAAATGGGCAGCTGAACTTGTGTTCTTGTTTTTTTGGGCTTTTTTTCTTTTGTAATTTTTGACTGTTTATCTGTATTTCTGTCTGTCTGTATAACGACCGCGATTTACGTCGAACCTACTACGTCGATCGTAATGAAATTTGGCTGGTAGTTACTTTATATTCCGAGGAAGATTGCAGGATATTATTATACCGCTCGCTTAAAGGGTTCCCTAGAAAGAGAGTTGAATATCAAACCGTAGAATGGACTATAATTCATTAACGCGTAGTTTAATTTATGCGTTTTTCAATTTGTAGTATGCACTTTACAGATTGGCTCTTTTTTTCAAGCCATAAGTTTTGTAGTTTAGAATTTACGAACATATATTGAATAAATTAATAACCGAAATGTAGAGAAACATTTGATCTTATAGACACATATATACATCTTCATGACAAATACTCTGCAAGATAGGCTGAGAGTATCATGTGCCTAGTGAGCGAAGTTCGCTAGATACACACTGAAAAGTATTTCTAAGAAGCTTTGAGATACGGCACCGACAACCATTTTTTACATTGCAGATGCCCATGAGCAGTTGTGAATAATTTTCATCATTTTCATTCATTATACCAGTTTATTCTAAAAAAAATTACAAGGAATTTTTTTGGGCTCCTCCTAAAATCTGACATATGTTATATTAAAGATTTATCTACAATAACAAAATTAGGCTTATGACTGACAGCTGCTTGAATTTTATTGAAATTTCAATACCTTGTTATTATTTCCGACATGTAAGGTCACAATCTCCGTTCACTATAATATTTAAAACATTTCTGAAAAACAACTTCAATTGGTCACTTTATATATTTGTCAATGTACCATCAGTAACGTAGATTTATTTAAAAAAAGACTACTACTACTACAACTACTACTGTTAATACATGATAATTTATTAAATACCGTTAAAATGCTATTTTATGCGGTAAAACAATTGGACTATTTTGAATCATGTTCCAACATTTCGTATACATATTTTACCCCGTGTAGTTCGGGCCCTCTGTGTAAAAAATACCACCTGTTTTACCAGGCTGACTGGCAGGCTTTAAATACCAGCCTGGCAGCTCGTTAGAGGCGAGCAAAGGCTAAATGGATACTAATAAAACCACTGGTGGTAGAGTGTGGTGCAGAAAGTATCCCAGGTAGGGATCCACCGCCTTACTTATTCCTGTCGCCATAACGAGAGAAGTTCTTTTGATAATTAATTTATTTATTTCATCGTATATTAAATATTTTAAAAAACTAGGCCTTTGCGACTAAAAAGTATCTGCAAGCTTTGAACATTTTTCAGAATTTTTGTATATCTATGCCCTTGCCCTCGATTCTCCGGCAATCTCTCATCAACTCGATCAGCCGGCAAAACGTTTTGGGAATGTGAGCTCTGGGGTATGGGTTGAAGTTCGTGTGAAAAATTAAAATTTGTCTAATAGTTAATTTTTCATATTTCTTAAATATGTAATTATTCTGATTACAATAAGATATTTTTTTTGCAACATATTAGAAGGAAAACAAGTAGATGGATATCCTGATGGTAAGAAGTTCACGCTCTCTTGAGACACCAAAGGTGGTAATGGTGCGTTGCCAACTTAAGGCTGGGATGTTAGGCCTTGAGCAAATGTAAATGTACTGGCTACCTTATCCTCCGAACCGGAAGACGTCAAAGTACTAATGTTATGGCGGCAGGAATAGATAAGGTGGTGGTACCAATCCGGGCGAGTCGCTGCAAATCTCTACCACCTAGTCAGGTGTCGCGATATTAGTGCCTATGCTCGCCTTTTACGAGCTGTCTGGCCGAAAAGCAAATGATCTATAATCAAAATAAAGCCCGGACCAAAACGGGAAAAATTTCTTTGTTTTGGTCCGGGCCAAATCATCAATAAATATCAATTATTTATTGATATTCTTCAAAAAAAATATTTTTTTCATACAACTGTAACTAGTTTTCATTGTAAGCGGGACGAAGTTCACCGGGTTGACTAGTTAATAAATGCAAATAAAACATCGTACCGTATCTGTGATATATATACAATTATTTCCTCATGGTATTAATGCATTGCATATACTTTAAATAGGAAGCATGTTATTACGGTCTATTAAGTGGCAAAGTTAACACTCGAATGTGTTATTATTAGGACTAAATAATTTCATTAGAAGTAATAAAAATAAGAGTATATCATGAACTAAATATCATCAAGGTTAATGTAACTTTGAAACAAATCATGATTGTTAGTTATTAAAATAAGGTGCCCTTTAAGAGGCCAGCAACCTTTTTGTCAGGCGGTTTGTTACTTTGTCATACCACCGTAGCTAAGAGGTAAGGTTCTACAACAGCTTGCTTAGGTCAATTTTGAGCCTTACCTATCACTACTGAGTAAAATAATTGTCATGTAAATTAAAAAAAAGAAATAATTTCGTCCCAGACAGGATTTGAACTTGAAAATTTCGTATCAAGCTGACGAATGCTATAACAATTTATGCTGCTTGGGGCGAAATTTTTTCTTTTACTAAAATTCATAGAAATTTAACCCAAGCTCAGGGCAAGTGCTTGTATAAAAATACATTGTCATGGAAGTGGTTAATTTGCTTACCATAGTAAAACAAAAGAAGTTTTACAGTAACTGCACATGATTTTAGTACAGTGCTTTAACTCACTTGCCAAGAAATATTTAAACATACCACATAGCTACGTATAAATATAGTGAGTTTTTTGATTTAAGAAACACAAAATAGCGCAAATAAAATCGTCAAACTGCCAATAACAAAAATGATATTTTTACATTTCAGATTACAGAGTATTTTACAGATTATTTATTATTACAGAGTATAACCAAATCATATTTTATTAAAATCATATTTTATTTTTTATCTAAATGACGACAGCAAAAATGGGAAAAAGATAAAGTATAGTTACCCATTTTTCTAATGTTTTTTGTGTGTTTTTTTTTTTCGTAAGGACCTTGTCCTGACAGTAACTAACACAATACAAAAATAATTAGCCAAATCGATCCCATCGTTCAGATGTTATGCGCTTAGCAACACATTTAGCGATTCATTTTTATATTATAGAGTGAAAATTTATTTCAAGTCTTGTCGAAAAAATATCCGAATCATAATAAAAATTAATTTATTACCAACAATAACAATATAACAATCTTTAGATGAACAGATTTCATTTTTCCAGTGACCAATTCTTATTCACAATGAAAAGCGGCAAACCAAATGAAAATATATGATGAATAACATTAACATGGAAATCATTTAACTTTCATATGAAACAAATGAAAGTCTTTATTTTCTTGCGTATTGTAATTACAGAAAATTCACTTTATGCTCCAGATTTCACCGCGTTAACCTAGAAACACGTTATGTACATATAATAATAGATAATTCGTTTCTATCTGGACTCCATCAGGTTTTATTAACCTTTCATCTTCGCCTGGTAAGCTGCACTTAATCGCCTGTAAATACTAGCTTTACCAAGGTTCTGTTAGAAGTTGATAATAGCTTTCCTTGCGCGATCGGTGCGCCTAGTAAACTTCTCACTTTTCAAATTATCGATTCCAAAGCTGACTAGAAGAAACGTACGAAAAACAAACGCGAGAAATGTCAAACGAACGATTGTTTCACAGGAATTTTCAAAAAATAACTAGGACGGTTTGTAGAAGTAAAAGAAAACTGTATCATCAACTATCTTCATTCAACGAAAGAATTATGAAAACACCGTGTAAGAAACCGAATAATAGGTATATGAAATAAAAAAATTTGGGACATAAAACAACGGTCTAGCATACTCCTAATGACAAGAAAAACCATAGTCTATCGACCTAGATGTTATAGGTGTGATGTTGCCCTTTGGCTGGGATGTAAGATCTATTGTATGGTTTTCCGGCTAACGTAACCTCCAGACCGGAACGTAGACCGCAGACCGGAATATGACACTGCCATTATGGCCGCCGAAAAAATAAGGCGGTGGATCCCCGGCATTACTATTACGAGTGTAAACAAGCTAATACATAAAACGAAAACCCTCCCGCGGAAAGATATTTTTTTATATTTGCTTAGATTGATGACCAACCAATGGGGTGATGCCGTTAGCCACGGTTGGTACCTGTAGCTGTGTTTATGCTCAAAAGAAGT
>NJDD01000783.1:359531-443875 GCA_002245505.1 Calephelis nemesis
TGCATGAGTACCTTTATCCTAACTTTCAAATCTATGAATATATTGATTGGATCTACGGTTCGTAATTAGATTTACTGACTTCCCGAGCTTCAAAATCAGGATACAACAGTAAGCGCTAACACACTTACTTATGTAGTCAGAAATATAAAAGGAGGAAATATAAGTCTGGGCAAGTCATTTTAGAACTATCACTGGCTGGCTGGCTACACTAGATGATTCACTAGGTAATTTTAATTTTTGGATTATATTAATACTCTAGTAAACTATGAAGTTATGTCATTTCTGGCCATAAAACAAAAAATCTGTTTAATACTAGCTTTCTCAGCGAACTTCGTTTCACACGTCCTGTTTGTATGGAAAAAATTAATATGTTTTTTTTTTCTTTCTCTTATCCCTTAAACCTTTTCTTATCCCTTAAACCTTCCTTGAACTTATTTACTAATAAACCAAATCGGTCCATATATTCTGGAGTTTTATCGAGACTAACGAACAGCTATTGATTTTTATATATAAGATTTTAGGTATATCAGTCCAGAAGACAGTAAGTGAAACTTAATTGAGCTCACTAAATATTGTCAATATTGTCAAATTAATATCAGAAAATACAGCCTCATATAGTTTAAGTATTGGAGATCATGTTAATTGCATTATGCACAATTCGAATAAAAAGTGGGCAGTAATTATCTGTGAGGACCCTGAACTTTGAAAGATACAAAACATCGCTACGGTAGTCTAGCATTTCGGCGTTGGACTTGTTTTCTTAAGGTCCCGGATTAACACTTTGCGTGTAAAAATGTGTATTTTCAATTTTCTAATAAAAATAACGTTGCCCGGGATTAGATATGTACCTACCTAGTTGGCGATAGGCTTGCCAACTATCACATTGTTCGATTTATGGCCGGCTTCTATATTAAAGAACTCGTTTCTTTTGATTACTGATGGTAGTTGATTATACCATTGATTGTACATTAAAGACTTACCATTAAATAAATTTAAAAAATGTATTAAATCTAAGTTGTATAGTAAAGGTAATTATAAGATATCAGAATATTTAGAAGACAGAAATGCTTGGGATTAATTGCTCTTCTTATTGCTTATGCTTTAAATTATTAAAATATGTAATATACTTTTGTAAATTTCATTTATAAGAAAAAAAGACAAGCCCGCTGAGTTTCTTTCGCCGGATCTTCTCAGTGTGTGGCCGCGTACCGATCCGGTGGTAGTTTTTAGAATTATATAGACGCGTCACAAGAATCTTTACTAAACGGATCTAAACTGGATCTGGTTGATTCCACTGTCTTTTTAGGCATCATAATTGATAATAAATTACAATGGGGCCCTCATATTGAGAAACTGGCAAATAGGCTTTGTTCAGCAGCATTTGCAGTAAAAAAACAGATGTTGAAACGGCCCGAATAGTGTATTTTAGCTATTTTCATAGTTTAATGTCTTACGGGATACTTCTTTAGGGAAATTCTGCAGATATAAGTACTATATTTGTATTACAAAAAAGAGCCATTAGAGCTATTTATAATCTTAATGTAAGGGATTCCCTGCGTGAAAAATTCAAAGAAATAAATATTTTAACCTGCAGTTCTCAATACATTTATGAAAATTTAATGTATGTCAAAAAAAAACTGTGTATGTTTACAAAAAAATGTGATGTTCACAATGTAAATACGAGAGATAAAAATAATCTAGCCGTATACAAAACTCGTCTTCATAAAATTAGTAAATCCTTTTTCGGTCAATGTATACGTTTTTACAATAAGCTGCCCATTGATATTAGAGATCTACCTATTAATAAGTTTAAAAAATGTATCAAAGCAAAATTATGTCAAAAAGGCTATTATACGGTCTCAGATTATTTGGAAGATGAACATGCTTGGGGATAGAGATTTCAATCTCCCACTTCAATTTGTAATGTAATTTGTTGTACCTTTTATTTAAGTTAAAATTAGATTGTAATTTGTATTTTTAAGCTAGATTATATTGTAAATATTATTATTGAAAAAAGACAAGCCCGCTGAGTTTCTTTCGCCGGATCTTCTCAGTGTGAGGCCGCGATTCCGATCCGGTGGTAGTTTAAAAAAATGTCGACGCGCACAAATACCACTTGTATGGTTCATGTGAATAAAGAATATTCTGATTCTGATTCTTTGTATAGATCCATGTGAATAAATAGATTTTGAGTTTAGTTTGAGTTTACCAATAGTACTCGTAAAATATCTAACTACGGTTACTCGTTCTTGATAGTTCACTTTGATCAATTTTTAAAAAATAGTAACACTTCGTTACTTTTCGACAAACTACGTATAGTTAAACTTATGGAATACGTTTCGTTGATTATAGAAACCGAGTATTCGTGTCTTCGACTACTCGTAAGAGCTCTTGAGCCTTTACTCTGCCTCTTCGGGGAATTTGGGCTTGAAGATACAAAGCATCCTATAATAGGCACAACATTTAAGTTTGAGAATAGAATCCATTAATTTTATTCACCTTATGTAATACAAAGAATTGGATAATTTGATTTAGGATCTTACATGAAAATGAGAACCTTCGTAGTTTCCTGTTTGAAACGTAAGAATGACTTCATTACGAATTCCGTTTTGTGTAAACACCTTTCGACAGTACATAAATTGTATCTAATTGTACTTGGTCTTAATTTAAGAACTTACTTTTTAAATAAGCCTAAAGTCATACTAATACATGTTACTGGTGATGACATATGGAACTGAGACTTGGCCGTTAAATGTGGACCTCTTAAATAAGCTCAGAGTCGCTCAGCGTGCTACGGAGAGAGCTATGCTCGCTGTTTCTCTGCGAGCTATGATCCGTGATTCGGTGATCCGCAAGAGAACGAGAGTAACCGACATAGTTCAGAGAATCAGCAAGCTGAAGTGGCAATGGGCAGGCCACATTGCTCGCAGAACCGACAACCGCTGGGGAAGAAAGGTTCTCGAGTGGCGGCCCCGCACCGGAGGACGTAGTGTTTGACGACCTCCCATCCGGTGGACTGACGATCTGGTCAAAGTCGCGGGGAGTCGCTGGTCACAAGCGGCTGGTAACCGTGACTTGTGGCGCTCTTTGGGGGAGGCCTATGTCCAGCAGTGGACGTCCTCAGACTGATGATGATGATGATGAAAGACATACTAACATTATAAATGCAGAAGTTTGTATGTTTGTCTGTTACTCCTTCACGCAAAAACCTCACGATTTTCATGAAATTGTGCACACACATAGAGGGTAACTTAGATTACCTGTAACATCTATAGTGGCTACAGGCCACGGTTGTCTCTTAACATCAGACTGTGTTTGTTCGATAATCTCTCATTCTAAAAGACTGGTGGGTCTATTGGTAAAGTGCAGCAATTTGGCCAGGCAGGGAATAAAGATCCACCGCCTTACCTATTCCTGCTGCCATAATGACAGAATCATGCTCCGTTCCGGAGGGTAGTGTAGCTGGTAGATTTGCTCAGTAACTAACACATCAGACAAAGGATAGCGACGCACTTATATCATCAATGACGTCCATAGGCGACAGTTATTTCCATCAGAAAAAAAAACTATTACAGTAGATTGGCTATTGGCCGAGTAATTGAAATAAACATTCAATCAAATTAAGAACTACCTCCTTCTTTGAAGTAGGTCAAAAAAGTATCGTCAACACCGTCCGTGCCAGTCTTTCGAAACACTAAAATTTAAGATCTGATCCTTATAAAAAAATAAAAGCCTACTTTTTAACCACCATATCATATATACAAACTTATCATAACTAATAGTATCTTCACACCCACATCCCCGAAGAGGTAGACAGAGGCACAACTCCGACTAGCCGAAGACACTAAGACCCACAATGTGATAGGTAGCAAGCCTATTGCCAACCGGGCACATGTCCAATCCCGGGTAACGTTATCTTCATTAGAAAATTTACAATACAAAAAGTAAAGTTCGACGCCGGACCGCTAGACCACAGAAACGATACGCTGGTTTCTGTGATTAGAGTTATAAAAGATTTAGTCTTAAAGATACATACAAAAATATACAACGTGTGTTCGTCGCACGTTTTCCGTGCATATCTGTTGCCAAAAAAAATTTCATTATGAATAAGCAATTTTAATATAACGCTGAGTTAAGTGTATTGAAGTAACCTTACGCAATCTCCGCTGATCAGATCGTTACGCGTGGCCGCGTCAAGAGCTGGTTACTCTTTGTAGAAAGCGAATTGGATATTAGGGAAATATTAATTGATCTTTAATGAGTAATCCGTTATGAAGTTTTCTATAAAGAAATTAAGCGACTTTCAACTACATTTTTACAAAGTTATATTCGCTCCTAAGGTAGAATGACTATAATGACTTCCATGCGTACGAGCAGGATGGTAAGTATCTTCACGCCCATATCACTAAAGAGGTAGGTGGTACTACAACCAGTATCCACAACATCAACAATGTGATAATCGTCAAACCTTTTATCAAATACACCTTTTCTCGAATTATCTTTATTATATTACAAAAAAAACTTTTGTTTTGCTTTCCCATAAGCAAATAAACAAAAACTGTAAAAAGGTTGTTTTGAATTCAGAACTTTCACAGCATACATGGTAGGATTGTTATTTTTTTTTAAATTATAAGATAGAGCTTATTTTAATAACGCTTTCTGTGATTTTATACAAGGTAAACAAATAAGAAGACTAATTACCCTATGGTATCAACACACGACTACTAATACCAAAGACAGAATAGTGGGTTAGCTACATGAATCTGGAATATCAGCCCTTTTCCTGGCTGCCTTAACTTGTAAATACACAAGAGTATCCACCCTTGTGCATTTATAAGTAAAAGCCAGCCAAGGGAACCCCTCTATAGAGATCACTTCCATCAGCCTGGTGAGAAGTCTAACTAGATGAAATAGTATAATGAATCTCTAATATGTAAACTCTGGCTTGATGGTAGAATCATCGCTATAAGCACGAACACAATAATATCAAGCAATGACAATACAACAGGAATAGATCAGAAAATTACAACGTTTTTAAAGGATAGCACCTCTTCTAATATCGTTTGAAATATTAACACTTGTCAATTCGTAAGTCGTCGACCGTAGAAATCTATGCGTGAGACAATTCCAATCTTATCAAATAGACGATATGCCAAAATCCACATGGCGTGTTAATAGTCTAGAGCGCGCTCACGAGATACAACTGCTTACACATGAGTAATTTTAATAATTAGCCAATAAATCATTCGAGCGTGAATAATTTGTTTTCACTTTTACTCATAAACTTGTCATATGGTTGCAAGTAATTATTACTCTTCAGTTTAAAATTAATGTGTATTGTTGTATCATAAAAACATGTTTTTTAATCATTAACGCCCTGAAACCTGGATTGATGTGATGACATTATAATAGAGACGGATGTAGGTTACTTTTTACAAAGTGAGTCTTGACTTTTTATCCCGAAATAAAATAAGATGGGATAGTAAAATCCGGCAACACACACACATCTAAGTCTGTACATTGCAACTATGGAGGTTCCTATTCTAGATTTCTCTTTATTGAACTAATTTTCACAGGCAGGTGAAACTTAGTTCAAAAAAGAGGATGAAAGGGTAGTTCGAAAAATAACTTTCTATACAAACTGATCGAGTGGAATAAAATTCGCCAGGACAACAGTAAAGCTAGCAGCAATGCTAGTAACCGTACTTCTGCGAAGCGGCTCTACCGATTTTCAGCAAATTTTATACGCATATTCATTAGACCTCAATATCGGCATCTATCTATTTTCCATACCCTTAAATAATAAGGGTGACTCACCCCAATTATTTTACTAAAATTACATTTAAAAAAGCTAGTGTATAGATAAGTGTCGATCGATGTTTTTATTGACAGGGAGACAAAAATATATTTCTTAAAAGTATAAACTTATTAAAATGATTATCTTAATGTTCTTCTTCTTTTTTTATAAATATGGCTATCAATCTATCTTAATGTTGGCATAAATCATTACAAACCTACCTGTACTCATTAAATGTCAATGTCAAAAATCGTGCTTTCAGTGATGTATTAGTGGTTGTAACCAGTAGTTCTTGTAACAGTAGTCTTCAATAGCAATTAATATCGTTCACGGAGTAATTATGTACATTCACTAGGATATAGACCGCGGTTTCGCATGCAGGGTAATACATCATTGCACTTTTGCACCTATTTTCGCTATAATTTGAGCTTAGATTAATTAGATCCTAACTCTTCAAATACTGAAAAATCGTTCACAAATATCTAAACATAATTAAAATAAGTCGGTAACAAATAAGCAAACAAATGAAAAAATATAACACTACTTGTTGTCCTCGGCGTTGGCCGCGTGGTTAATGGTTCCACAGGAACATTTTCCGCAATAAAAACTATCATGTGTTAATCCAAGTTAGCCTCTATGTGAGCGCCATTTTCATGAAAATCGGTGCTACAGTTTTTGTCCGAAGGAGTAACAAACAAACATACAAACTTTCTTGTTTATATTATTAATGGGATAATAGGATTTGTTTTCTTTTCGTTATCGTAGTAAATAACGCAATTATTTTCAAAACATGTATTTATGTAAATTTTAAATTTGTTTAACCCTTACACGGTTAGTCGTACAAATGTCGGGATAAAAGTACAATATCTACAGCCTCCTCACGTTCACCGGTAATAATGAACAAACAAATAAACTTACATTCTCATTTCTATATATTATATGTGTACATATTTTAGTCTACAGATACGGCTCTTTTTTATAGTTATGGCGTTAGACATTGAACTAGCACACGGCGCTCTTGATGGTAACCTCCTCGCTATCCAGGTGCCTGGGTGCTAGGCCTATGCAAGTCTATGCAACCTTCCGAATTGGAACCTGACAATTTCATTTTACTTACCACTTACCATACCACTTCCATCAAGGTGCTTTAAGTGCGTCGGTATCCTATGGCCAGGTTGTAAGACTTAATTTTCAAGTGTAACCAGTACACTTGTAAATTCAGCCTTACAACCTACTACTCTCCAGGCTGGAACGTGGCATTATTATGGTGGCAAAAGCCCTAAAAAGCCCTGCCAAGGCAAGTTACTGCAGAGTGCTGTACCTCCAGGGATCTTGTTGATAATTTCCTCTGTAACCTGTACTAGTCTTTTACGAGAATCTTGGCAGTCAAATAGTCTATTATACACAGTTAAATTTCTATAAATTTTAAAGAAAGAAAAAATTTCGCCCCAGACAGGATTTAAAACTGTAACCTTTCGTCTCAAGCCGGCGAAAGCTCTAACCAATTAAGCTACTTAGGATTCAAGTCCCGTAGCGAAATTTTTAATTCCTTTCTAACCCGTTAACGCGGGTAGTTATGTCCTATAGATACACAATTCTGAGTACCCATCAAATGAGTTCATCATTACAGATGAAATTCACATTTTAGAATGGCCATAACTTTCGTTTCTTGCATCGTATTTTTTTATTTCTATTTTTTTTAGCACTTGCCACGCACAGGCGTGGGATAAATTTCTATAAATTTTAAAGAAAGAAAAAACTTCGCCCCAGACAAGGTTTGAACCTGTAACTTTCGTCGTCGTGCGTACGTGCGACGACGTAGGTGTCGTTGTGGGATAAATTTATAGAAATTTATCCCACGCACAGGGCAAGTGCTAAAAAAAATAAAAATACGATACACAGTTAACACGTACAAATAATTGTTTATTTCTTCCAGGTGTATTAATTTGTGGTTCATTTAAAAAAATGTAAAGACTAGATGCTCCCAGAGGTTTCATTCGCACTTATACTGCTCTTAAGATAGCACAAGCATCATGATGTCAAAATCAAGTTTCAACTTTATTTTCAAGGATACTTTCATAGTATTGAGATGCACGGTAATTTCGAGATGTCTTCTGACAACAGCATTCTTCTGAAAATGTCAAGTAGAGCATTTATTTACCAGCCCAGATTAACAACTTTTTAAACATGTCTCGTCTCTTGTTAACCTTTTTGCAATACCTCAACAAAATATGTCATGTGTATTATTTCAGCTTTATTAAAAAAATAATCGTCACGCCCATATCCCCCAAGAGTTAGGCAGGGAAACTTATGACTAGCCGAAGCCAAGTCCTTACAAAACGAGCACATATTCACTACCGAGCAACGTGTTTTGTTATTAGAAAATACAATTTTCTGTTTTTTTTGTTGTCCAACTCAGGGTTCGAACCTGGGACGTCAAGAAGTGAAATCTGACGCCGTACCGCTACACCGTACTGTACGCCTTAGACTACAGAAGAGATAAATTGAAGAGGCGTTTTATTAACTACTAGTTGTTACGGCAAAATTGGAATGTTGATTTTCCTCATTTTCTCACTGTCGAACGGGATAGAATGTAACCTATATCAGTCTCCTAGTTCTAAGCTACATCCTCATCAAATTTAACCCAAATCAATTTAGCCGTTCTTGAGTTATAAATAGTATAACCAATATAACTTTCTTTTGTATATAGAGACTAGCTGACTTCTAAAACTTCGTATCGCTTGACATTAATGCTTAGACAGTAGCGCAGTCTGTCGGATCCGATGTGAAACATTCTAAAATCAACAACTACTTATTATTAAAAAAGTAATTAAAAAAAAACATTTTCCAGTGGACAAATTGTAAATCTAAACCATTCTCGAATTCCCTAGAACACATGCAAAAAGTTTCATCGACATCGGTCCAGTCGTCTAGAAGGAGTTCAGTGACATACACACTCACAGAAGAATTACATTTATAAAGATTTGTATTTGCAATATAAACCAACTACTTTTGTACCCTTATCCACTTCTAAATAGATGTTGTAAATACCAATTTTATATTACCTTAAATTTTGTATCAATTTTAAATGATTTCTCAAAACTTCATTACTCGATCAAGATAATAGCAACTTTGAAGTACACTTATCTACTTTGTTAAAAGTTTCGTAAGGTACTTCCTATTTAATGGTATATCGGTTTTATTATTTTTCTTACAATGCCTTTCACTTGGTAACATTTTCGATGTTGTACTTGATAATAATCACAAAATTGAGATTTAAAAAGATTTGTAGGTGGTTGTTTGCAGGTAAGCTTTGTATTAGTTCTAAGTTAAGTGTAGTTAGTTAACGCCTCTGTGGCCTAGCTGTTCAGTTGTTGAACTTGACTGCATGAGGTCCCGGGTTCCAATCCCGGATCGGGCAACAAAAATAAAAGTGGGTTTTGCCAATTTTGTAATAAAAAAAAATGTTACTTGGATTCGATATGTGCCCGGTTGACAATAGGTTTGCCACCTATCACATTGTCGGACTTAGTGTCTTCGGCTAGTCATGGGTGCCATGTTTGTGCCTCTGCCTACCTCTTCGGGGATATGGATGTGAAGATACTTTTATTTCTAAGCAGGCCAACTGTAAAGACACGACCAACACTTATAGTATAATGTTAAAGCAAAGATAATTACCGTTATTACTTCAAAACGAGCGCTAAGTATTACCAATAGCAATAAGCAGTTCTGTAGCAAAACTATTGTTAGTTTATACTTACTTCAGCACAAAATTACTTAATTAAACTTTTCGCAAGACTAAATTGTTTTACGAAACTCTCATGTATAAAAGTAAAGTATCTTCACGTCCATATCCCCGATGAGGTAGGCTGAGGTACAGCTATTTCTGTAAGAACACATATCCTTTTTTTTGTTGCTCGACGCGGTAATCGAACCTGCGACCTCTTGAAGTCAAATCCAGCACCATACCTGAGGCATTAATGTGTAAATTCAAAACTATCTTTTTATTATAAAAAATATTAAATTCATCAGTTTTAGGAAAAGTTTTGTCGTAGGAAATGTGATAAACCCATCACCTAGCAAAATCATCCAGAAAATTAGAATTATGAAGCACAGGCGATACAGATGTAAGTAATACAGTACATGCACATATAGTTTTTTAGTATATGTAAAAATGGAACTTTATTTCCGAAAAAGATATAAATTCAATTAGTCTATATCATATTAAAGTGATTCTATCAAATAAAATTAAAGCAGCCACTGCAGCCAGTCAATTCTACTCTCTCATTATATAGATCCCACGTAAGATAAGAGCCTAGTGCCAACTTGTGAGCTGTGCGTCATATTGTGAACGGATATTAACTTGTTACGGACCTCGGTCCTTCAAATTTCCCAAGTCAACCGAGTGATTAATATCTTTAACACTAGATTAAGTGCCAACATTACAAGCAAACCTTTGACGAGTGTATTACATTACTTGTAACTTAATATTACGCGTAGTTTTTTAGTAGCATAAATTGGCGGATAATGGACGACTTTACAGAGTAGTGAGTTTTATCGTCGAGTCTATAATCACTACTCAGATAAAATCCTAGCCCAGTCACTAACATGAGAGGATTTTATAGATAGTGAGGAGTAAAGTGACTACTCAGAGGACACTCTAGTTTTAGAGGGCATTATTACTCTATTAGGGACTTGCCGTAAAGATAAATTTATAAAAATAAAATAAGTATAAAATCTAGGTTCGTTTTGCCCGTGTTGGTCCGAGCTCTTTTGCAGAATAGATCTACCTTCCTGCCATGCAGCTCGTATAAGGCGAGCACTGGCCATCACTAACACCGTGAACTCCTACTAGGTAAGTAGAGTTTCGCAGTAGCTTGCCCGGATTTGTACCACCACCGTGCCTATTCCTGACACCATAACGACAGTGTGGCATGCCATTGACGTGTTCCGATTTGGAGGGTAAGATCGGCGTACACTTACTTTTGTTTAAGGTCCAACATCCATGTCTCGTACCAGCTTGGCAACGCACCATTACCACCATTACCATTTGGTGTCTCTAGGTGGCGTGAATTTTTTAAGATCGGGAAATCCGTCCGCTTGTTTGCCTTCCGATTCAATAAAAAAGATTTAATCTCGTTACTAAATCTGGTTGAGTCTATAGACTACTCAGGAGAGACTTTTGAATTAAGAGTATGGACATCCGTTAGTACTGTTTATGTTAATCTAAAGATGTTAATGCTTTGTTATCTTAAGTTATAATCACACACCTTAGAAGGTTAAAATAGCAACTTGAATTCTTTGGAAATTTTTTAAAGAAATAAATTGTAAATGTCATTACGTTTTCTGACGCGCCTCAGTCACTGCGCAAACCCCATTTTAGTCTCCCTTAGTACTAGTAATTTGACTTCAGGAGGGTTAATGTGAGCTTACGACTATATTTTAGTAATACTAACTATCGTCAGGGAAAGGGAACCTTATAACGTTTGCAATAAAGTCGTTCTTATACGTGGACATATAGCAACATGGAAATAATACTGCTATAAGCGTTGATAGTAAGGCCCCAGTTTGCCCAGAAAAATAAACACGTACAGTACATACTTTAGTGATTATATAAGAATTAAAGTGAGTAATCAAATTGCGTAATTAAGTGGCGTCTAATTAGTAATTAGTAAAAGTAAAATTCTCAAATGGTTACGACTTGACCTATTTCGCTCATAAATGAAATTGTTTAC
The DNA here is from genome assembly GCA_002245505.1 of Calephelis nemesis. NCBI lineage: Eukaryota > Metazoa > Arthropoda > Insecta > Lepidoptera > Riodinidae > Calephelis > Calephelis nemesis. The sequence goes on from NJDD01000783.1 coordinate 371,064, forward strand.
TTATTTTAATTGAAGATTCAAACCTAGCTTCACCGGGTTGATAATAATATGACATTGTTTACAGTTATACATATAGTTGAATAAATTCAGTATATTAAAAATGCTAAGCAGATATCCTCAAAGGACTGAGCTAGATTTTTAACCGACTTCAAAAAAGATGACGTCCCTAATTTTAACAAATTTACATTATTAATTACTAGCTGATCCGGAGAACTTTGTACCGCTTGAATTAACAGCTACTATCATTATGTACGAATTAAAACATTGTTTTTCCCGATTTATTTCCAATTTTCCGAAATTCCGGTCCGTCCGTTCCGGCGTGATACGATGACCACGCGAAAAAGGGATTCATTTTTATTTTTTGTATAACACAATAGAAGGGTTGAGTTCGAGAATGGTTTTACTTGCGTTTTTTTTTCAAAAATTAGTTATTGGCATCGTTGGATTCAGAAAGAAATAATATATCTAATGCCCTTTTCAAAATAACAAGAATCGCATTACATGTCCAGATTCAGTCTTAAAACGGTTTAACTGACAAAGATGTTGAGATCGCTAGTACTAAAAATATATAATATTAATTAAACCTACACAAAATATCATAATTATCTCAGTTCTAATATAAAAATGGATGAAATCCCCAAAAGCTCTTTTAACTTTTAGCAATCGCCGTATGCTCCCAATGTTTAAAATGCCATTTTCGTCAAATCACGTATTTGTTAGTTAAACCATTCTCGAATTCAACCCGTCAATTTACTAGCAGGATCATGACAAAATTTATATGATGGTTCAATCATAATCACAAGCTATCTTTATAAAAACGAATGAAAAAATGGCGCCTAATGACATGCCGCTCTTTTTTTTTTTTGAATGACTAATTTGTTGCTAATCTCGCGATTTTATGCAACTTCACTGAGCTTAGCTCTAAAGGAGACAGTTTTTGCAGTTTTGTGACGCTGACAGTATAGGGGGTTGCCATAAGCTCTTAAAACAGATTTTTTATAATATTGGAAGGCGAACAAGCAGACGGATTTCCTAATGGTAAGAAATTCACGCCGCCTAGAGACAAAAAAGATGGTAATGGTGTGTTGCCAACCAGAGGCCGGGATGTTAGGCCTGGAGCAAAAGTATGTTTACCGGCTACCTTACCCTCCGCACCGGAACACGTCATGACGGTCTGGCGCGGGCGGCAGGAATAGGTAAAGCCGTGGGTACCATTTCGAGTCGAGTCGCTGCGAAACTTTACCACCTAGTACAATAAAAATAAAATATTCTTTCAATAATACTCATTGTCATCGAACAAAGACAGCCTTATGACGTACACCATGAAGTTACTTATAAAGATGGACATTTAGCATAATGGAAATAATACTGCTATAAGCGTTCACGGAACCACCTTTGGAAGCGGTGTCGCTACAAATCCGCTATTACCAGTTACCGAAAATACTGATATTCCTAGCCCTGGTTTCAGAATCACCTTTGAACTCGTCACTGAAACGTGTAACGTAAGCGCTACAAATTGTAACAATTTTTGCGAGACCGTTACGAAATTCCTTTTTAAAATATTCAATTTAGGTGTATTTAATTGAATTTTACACAACAGTACATTATGTACACTATAAGCATCAAGTGTCAAGGTCTGTCTAATTATGGCTTGGTAACTTATGTACAAGTTATACAAACGCATTGTTTGAAAACAAAACCTAACTTAATTAGTATTAACAGTCCTTGCAAAAATATCGATGCAATCGTATATAAATACAGAAAGAAAGAAAACGTTTATTGGATGTCCAATAAATGTTTTCTTCACTATACAAACGTTCACTATACAAATTACAAGAAAAAAAAAAATACAAAACACTTGACTTGAGGATCGACCCCCGGATCGGGGCCTGTTGAGATATCGATATAAAAATAGCATCAGTCCTTTTCCAATGTTGGTACAAGGTACTAATCTTACCTAACTACCGATCTAATCTATCGACCAACCGTGAGACTTAGGTTCGATCCTCGGCGGGGGCAGACATTTGTGTGATGAATATTAAGATGTCTGCATTTCGGGCTCTGAATGTTTACTAAATTTATTATATATACAAGAATATATTTTGCTTACTTTAGGGTTAGATTCAATTTGTGTAACTTGTCCAAAAATATGTATTTACTTAATATTTTTATACTTAAATTCAATATAAAAATATTAATTATTTATTATTAATTAGCTATTTTGGAGCTAGAAACAAACCACCAAAAAAAATTTTTCACTTTCATATTCATAATAGGGATGTTTTCCTTCTACTATCGACCTTCCCTTCCCTTACCAGCAGAATATAATTTGCTTACTTTATCGTTAAACCATTTCCAAAGTTATTCTATACAATAACTTGGGAAATTTTATTCCATAAAACCATGTTATTATTTATTATATTTATAAATTGGAATTGAAGAAGCAATAAAACAAAACAAGCTGTTTCAATTATAAGTGATAAAAAAATTAGCATACAATATAACAATACAACAGCAGATCACAGTCTTCGAATGTAAATACTTACCTACCGTAAATTTGAAAGTTTTGCTATTTTGTTAGTTGATATTATAATGTCCGTGATACATTACTTTTTGGGCTATCGCAACACCTGTCGTATATACATTGTAGAATTAACATAAATATCGTGCAATAATGGTAACACTGCCAGAAGTTACAGCATTATCTGCAGTCGCACGTGCATGTAATATGTAATACGGATTTAGCAAGTAATATCTGACCAAGGATATGTGTCATGCTTTAAAAAGTGTTCATTTACGGCCAATATTAATAATCTCTCTAAGACAAGATATCGTGTTATTTTGGATCAGTTGCCAGGTAACCCTTGTTATTTTTCAACAGCTAAAACTTATACCTCAGCAACAAAACCCTCATAAGATATACGTACTCATAAGATATACATAGATACACAATAACTAGGTTATTAATATTACTTACTAGATATTGCCCGCGGCAACTCTGGCATATTAAAGTTATTTGGCTTTCAGGATCCCGTTTATATATCGGGATAATAATCCTGAAAATGTTTCATAAACCCCCAACAAACCGCCTCTTTTTTTTACCGCCTCGTTGGTCGAGTGGCTAGCGTACACGCCTAACTACGCCGACTAACCGCGAGGCTCGGGTTTCGATTCACGACGACGGGGGCAGGCATTTGTGTGATGAACATTTAGATGTTTGCATTTCCGGGTCTGGGTGTTTATTAAATTTATTCTGGTATCTTATTTAAGTATTTCTATGTATTAGTATCGTTGACTTACATCCATAACACAAGCATATAATTTGCTTACTTTGGGGTTAGATTCAATTTGTGTAACTTGTCCTGGGATATTTATTTATTTAACCTGTAGAAATGTAGCTAGAAACCATCTCTATCACGTTAGCTTTCAAACAAAAATATCCGCATCGAGATCAGTCCATCCATTCTTAAGTCGTGATGCCATAGACACACGTCAAACTATAGCATCCCCCGTTTTCTGCCAGGGGTTAAAGATAACAACACTAATACTACAACATTGGTGGTAATTCTGTTATGCGCTTACTAAATTAATTTTAAGTTATTGCTATTTTTTTCTACGAAAGTAATAGCGCTAAACTATTTTTATGTGATAAGATAGCTAACAAGCATAATATAGCTCTTATGATGACGGGAGGCAACCGTGACCTATATACACCATAGATGTTACAGGTGTGTAATTGACTTGCGACTTTACCAATAATATCACATTAATTGTGTACCCTTTATCGTCCTCGTGACATAACTTAATCTTGACCATTTAGTAACTGGTTAAAATAGTAAAGTTTTTGACAAACATTGGTCGTATCTACCATTATTATTAATCAAAGTATTTGTTCAATGCTAAAACACTTTTCAATATCCTTAGCGATGACGCCCACATTGTACATTAATAAGAGGACTATACAAAGGTATGACTGAACAAAATAGTATTCAGTTGAAGTATACACATTATTTTTGAGTGGAAAACCGAATATCATATTTTTAACAACAGAGGAACAATTTTTAAATTTTTATTTAAATACGTAGTTTAATTTTTGTATTGAATAATTACTATAAGTTACACCCTAATAAACCTATTACATCAGTAATAAATAGATTATCAACTATCAGATTGATAGGCTCTTGTCTTAAAGTCTATAGACATCATTTACCGTATCAATGTAATTACAATAAGTCTTGTTTTCCTGTATGTATTAACAGCAACAGTCTACATTTTTTTGAAAAACCTTATTACAATATAACAAAAATGTGAAAGTTTGTGAATTTCATAAGAGTATATAAAAACAAATACTTAAACTTCAATATATTACTTATGTTTATTTTGTCTCTTCACAAGCGGTAGGTACTTAATAGCTAGTCAAATTACATAATAAAGAAAGCTACCTCGTGAGACTCTGGTGCCTGAAATAAGTTTTAATAAACTTTTGTGATTTAATAATACTTTTTCACGTCAAAGCGTCTAAACCGATTTTAATCACCACAGTAATAAGGAAACTAACCTAACCTGAACCGAACCTGTTCATGCGTGTGTGTGTGTGTGTGTGTGTGTGTGAAATAAGTTTGGGAACTGTGGTAATATATCTACAAAAACTTAAACTCTTCACTTTCTTAATCTATACACTGGAATCTGGATCAGAAGAGACCTATATTATTTTATTACATCATAGTTTTTATTTACTCAGTTTCCTAAAGCCAACAAAACAGTCGTCTTGTTTATTTAAGATACAATCTCAAAGAAAATACCGACATTCGAGACATGTATGAAAGTAATTTGATTGTTTGTAAATAGCTCGATTAAACCTTACAAATTATCCCACTTATACGGACTATTGATTGACAACGTTCCTAATAAAGAGGTAAACATCGAAATGACATCTCAGTTACAAAAGTTTGAAAATTCCCAGTAACAAAAGTATGTTAGTACAATAGCTTTGAGATCTCATTGTAATTATTATAAATAATAGAGGTTTTCCGCTTATGCAGGTCATATTTATCCAGGTTTACCACTATCCACTATTTAAAAAGTGAATTCGTAAATAGTTTCGATAAAATCATTTTTAGCTCAAAACGCTGTACCAATTTTATTGACATTTTTTTATCATAACAGCCTCAAATAGCAAAATAATTTTAATAAATTAAGAAACAAAAATACATGGCACAGGACAGGCGGTTCGGTGTTCGCCGGGACAGCTAGTGTTAGTGTAGTTTTAGTAATCTTAGAAAGTTATCAAATTGCAAGTATAAGACATAATAAAAATTATACCGATTGCATCTAAGTCAAGGCTTGTATTCTGCAATATTTATGCAGATTATAATAATGTCATTTGCGATACATTGTAGCTGTATTAGAGTCATATACATTGTAGAGCTTGAAGTAAGTAGAGCAGCAGGTAGATAAAGGTGACCTCGCAGTGATGTATGGAAAGTTATTTAAATTGTGTTTATTTGGTGGTTGAGTTCTGCGACAACTTGTTCTAAATGGTACAGTAAACGGCCAGTTTTGTACTACCTTATCTATTCTTTCTGCTATAAACAATTCGTAACGATGTTGCCATTTTATCTTAGAGGCTTAAAACTCCATAATAAATATAAACTACAAACCAACATTTTCTTATATTTTCAAAAAGACCGAAGAAGAGAAAAGGAGAAAAAGAAGTTTGTGACTGGAATCTTCTGTAATCAGGCACAGCTTTCATGTATTAAGTAACTTAAAATCGAAGCTACATGCTAGTGACGAATAAAAACCAAAGTTTACATGGTAAAAACCACTTATGTGCCTTTTTACTGGTACAATAAAATGTACTTCTGGCGTCGCTTTATATTCCTTTTTTTCTGACGCTTATTAACGTTAACGCTTATTACAAACAGAATTGGTTATGACACATGAAAGTTCTCACTTTTTTAACGGTGGTAGAGTGCAGTGCAGCAGCTTGCCCGGGATCCACCGCCTTACCTATTCCTGCCGCCATAATGACAATGTCATGTTCCGGTCCGGAGGGCAGAGTAGCCGGTTAGCTTGCACAATAAGTGGCGAAACCTAAGCCAAAAGACAGCGACGCACCTACAACATCTATCACCATCAGAAAATCCGGTTGCTTGATCGCTGTCTTAAATAAATAAATAAAATGAAGTGAAAGCGAAGTTAACAGAGTTTGTCTTGGTTCCACGAAAACTGCGACAGATTTTGAAGAAGCTACCTGAATGTAATATGATTCACATTTGAAACAATTACTTTGAAATTCCTGATCAGAACATAGTTGTAACAGTTTAGTGGTATTGTTGTCTACTTTCATTTGAAAATCTTTCCGCTAGAACTTGGTCTTTTTTATAGTAAAACCTTCAACATCAAATTGAATTTAAAGTTCAACCTCTATCTTTTAGAGACTGGTCTCTTATCCGCTTAAACACACCACTTTTTTCTTCTAAAATGAATTTTAAAACATATTTAAGTATAGGATGAAAAATCTGCTGCATCCAAATTCCAACACTGATTGATCTACGCAACACAGGTGCCTGTTCCTAAAAAAAAATATTTTAACGTCCATATCCCCGAACCCAGGACCTCATGCAGTCAAGTCCAACACCTGGACCGTTAGACCACTAGGCCACCTGTTCATATCACAACCTAAGGTTCCATTCACGAGGCTTGAGATTGTATTTCGATATACAATCTCAAGCCTCGTGAATGGAACCTTAGGTGTTATGGTTAACGAGAATACGTTAACTCCTGAACCGAGGTGGTGGTCATTAGGTTTTTTGAAAACAATTCAAAAAAGTTAAAGTATATTCACGGCCGTAACTCGAAGAGGTAGACAAAGAAACTATCAGGTTACTCACGACTGTGCTAACCGGGCACATATGCAATGCCATTTTTATTAAAAAAAATATAAAACACATTTTCTTTTTGTTACCCGGAGATGACTCATTAAGTCAAGTCCAGCAACTGCAGTACTAAGCCACGGAAGTAATAAAAATTCCATTAAAAATAGTTACAGAACTTTCATTACTTACAGGAAAACGAAATCGGTTAAAACAAACAAGGCAACAATAACACCCCGAAGCTATTTTTCTACTGCAGGTTACACCCCTAACAAATACCTGACGTCTTTTCCAAATATTGCTAACTCACTCTAATTTACTGACCTCTGTGTCGTTTTGACTTCGTTACTTAAAATCACAAGATTCTCAGAAAGAAAAGTTGTTTGGTAATGACATCCAGTCCTTGTTAGGAGTGTAATCTCCAGCAGTAATATAGCTTCATAAAGTAAAAGTATCTTCACGCCGATATCCCCGAAGAGGTAGGCGGAGGCACAACCAATGCACCCACGACTAGCCGAAGACACTAAGTCCCTGAACCGCTAGACCACCGAGGCTTCATGATGACACAATACTTTTGACATTGACCAGAACGCCCTCAATTAAACATTTTTGGTACAAAACCGTATTTGCTATCTAGATTGCAATCTAATTTGTATCACTTGTTGTGGCTGAACGAAAAATTACAGAAGTCTTTGTCGGATAATTGAAAGATAGTATGATATAACGGCTTTGAAATCAGTTCCCATTAGAACGTAGATATATTGGCAAGATAAATATTTTGCCATCCACTAATAGCTATACAAAACCAAGTTTGTAAGTATTTTTTACTAAGTTAAATATTATGATCCTCAGCTCACCTAATGAACTGTGAAGAAAGGGTCAAATGAGGTATTTTACTCAACTGGAGTAAACAGGCGTTCACTACTTTTAAAAAACTTAGCTGATAATATTTTGTTACGTTTACTTTAAAATAAGATTGTTGTTAAATTTCTAAAATTAGTGTTGTATTTTTCCAAGAGTATAAAAAAAGTTTTAACTTGGTAATCGAACTTACTGGCTTTTACTATTATGTTTATAAATGTTTTACGATAAGACATAATGTTGGTAATTTTGTTGCGCAATAACTAAACTAAATTTAAGTTAAGAAGATATTTTTTCAACGATAGTAATAGAAAAAGACCAAATACAGAGCAAATTGACAAAGCACAAAAATGCTATCATAACATTTCTACAGACTTAATTTATTCTTCGGGAAACGATGTCTGTAATATTTAAAATGCTTCAAGAAGTGAAGCTTGTTTCCTTTTTTCATTAGAAAAAATTAGCCCATTAGAAAATTTTTCATTAGAAAAATTATCACAAAGATACAACAAATATCAAATGCTTCAAAAAGTTTATGAAATGTAATTGTTACTATTGGTACTTAAGCCACCAAATTAGTTTAATATAAAAAAATCGCCACTTTATGTCATTTGATTACGAATTACAAGTTAGCTATTACGACCAATGTCTTCACAATAAATCAAAAATATTTTAAAGCGATTGGCTTGAAACATTTAAAAAGCCCTTTAGGACCACCAATGACAATTCTACTGCATTTGATCCGCTACTTCATATTCCCGAAAATATGCGAGTTACGAAAATGGTCAAAATATTGCACCGCTCACGTACCTTAGTTTGTTTATTTAGCCAAAGTATATTTCAATTTAAAGTCTGTCTTTCATTCTTAAAAATATAGAACTACGCAATAAGTTATACTCGCCCAAAGGCTCGGGTCAAAAAAGTCGAAAATAAAATATTGTAAAAAATTCGAATCGTGATTTGGAAACCTTTCTTAATTACCCCTTTACCAACGAAGATACGGTCACGGGTTTCATTGTTGTCAGATCTGATACCGGGTCAATAATGTGCCTCCAAGGTCAACGAGAAGGTCACGAAAGCGGTGAAAAGGAAACAAAATCTGACAACACAATAAAAACTAATCACGTTGGGATATTGTTTTAGAATATCCTTGGTGTTTAGTTTTTTATAAATCCGGTAACTGGATTTAAATAAGATTCCGTTACAACGATACATGGTCAGATGACCGCAAAATAGAAGCTTAAAAATATGAAAATGGTAAAAAGGTGGCATTATTTTGAAACACTTTCGGAAAAATTGGAGTTTATAAAGTGTGCTATTATTTTTTTATTGGATTTTTAACCGTCCTAAAATTTCAACTTTTAATGTAATAACTTTTAACTGTATATAGACACTGAAGCTTTAAATGAACTTTTATTTATATTGCACGAATTTAGTGTATTGAAATGTAAATAAATGTTTTAGGAGAAGTTAATTCTGCTGTTAACAAACTAAACTTATTTAAGATGCATGCTATCTTTTTTAAACGAAACAAAAACAAAAGAGATGGAACGTTTTAGACTAGCTGTTTAAATGATAAATATAGACTTATACACCCTGACTTTTTAATCACCATCCGAATTTTAATATGTTGATCTTAAGTGAAAATAATTAAATACGTGTTTTTTCTTTTAGTATCCTTCAATACTAAATATTAAGATATGACATCGCAAAGTCGTCTACAAAATATTGAAGTTCAGGCGCGCGCGTATTCATATTCGTCTACAAAAAGCAGCGCGCGCTCCGTACCTACGCGCTGAGTGCTCTGACATGCTAGATACCTACCTGCTAGATACCTATTTTTTTCATAAATGGACTTATCTATAAATACTTTGTGCCCAGAAAAAATTTGGATGGTGATAAAAAAATCTTGCTGTATACACCAATGTTTAGGTCTATATTGTATCACCTTGTGAGTCTTAGTCTCTTCGGCTAGTTATAGTTGCTCTGGTTGTGCCTCTTCCTAATTCTTCGGGATATGGGCGTGAAGATACTCTTTTATTTATAAAACGATTAGTGTCCATAGTTGACTTATTTTCAGGCAATATGTCTACTGGTTGGATTTCCTTAACAAAAAAAGATACAATTAATTACAAAAATCGGTCTCTAAATAGCCTCAAACTGCGATTAGGATCTACACGTTGCAACCAATACGTATTGAATTGCACACAATGAGCCAGGTAAGTTCTCTCTAACAACGGCTCGTTACTCAGATTGCTTTACAATGAAGACCTAATAATTATTATTATGTATAACAGTTAGGCTATAACATTCAATGGATTTACATTCTTAACCCCTGACTGAAAAAATGTGTGTGTATACGTACAAAGTGAAGCGTCTTTGTGACATATATAAGTATAACATACCCTGGCCGGAAAAACAAAAATCATGAAGAACGCAGTATGAATTTCGGCGATAACGTACGCTGGTTTTTTTGTGGAGCATAACTAGAGGTCAATGAACGGACCAGAGAAATTTGACAGCAAATTTTTTCTTACATCGATATAGAAGTTTCCCTTTGTCTGTGTTGTGTGTGAGTGTCTGTGTATGTGGCATCATATCTTTGGAACGGATAGACCAATTTCAATGCGGATTCTTTTTTGAAAGCTGACGTGATCGAGGGGGTTCTTAGCTACGATACATTTAGACTTTGTAGGAATTTAATACATTTTGAATTTTAGTGTTGTAATCTTATGAATTTACGTTTTAGGCAATATGTTTTAGATATATCCAATTTTTATTGATATATTTAGTATAACATAATATAACCAAAATTCCAGTTATTGTACTAATGTATTTGTATTTACAGGAGTTTTAATAAAATTTAAATAAACAAAAAAAATATTACAAAAAGTAAGGAAAATATCTATCATCACGCAACTACATAGATACCTTGGTTTAGTACACTTAAGGATCTCCAATCTTCAAACCGCTATTAGGGCTGAGCACTCTACTCGTCCCACAAAGCCCGGCGAATTTGCAAAAACCTCGAGGTTGGCAACACATTAGTTATTAAAAACAACAGCACTAATTGAAGATTATCTGAACCAACTTCATTCTATACTGAGCTGATAATATAATGAAACATATTTCATAATAATTTTAGTATGTTAGAATACGTACTAAAAATATTATAATGGAAATCAAACGTGTCAGTCATACCAATCTTTTTTATGACATTGGAAGGCAAACAAGCAGACAGATTTCCTGATGGTAAGAAGTTCCCGCCGCCTAGAGACACCAAAGGTGGTAATGGTGCGTTGCCAACCAGAGGCCGGGATATTAGGCCTCGAGCAAAAGTAAGTTTACCGGCTACCTTACCCTCCGAACCGGAACACGTCATGATGTTATGGCGGCAGGAATAGGTAAGGCGGTGGTACCAATCCGGGTGAGTCGCTGCGAAACTCTACCACCTAGTCAGATATCACGGTGTTAGTGACGGCAAGCCTATGCTCGCCTTTTACGAGTTGCCTGGCTTAGGAAGGCAGATGGTCTATTCTACAAAGGAGCCCGGACCAACACGGGGTAAAATTGAATAAATAGAAATAGTTTGCCTCATAAAATCTTAAATAGAATATTTTTAATTATTAAAAAAAAAGATTTTTCTTCTTTCCAATTTTTTTTTTGCAGAGAAAAATATTATCAACGTGTTCGCGATAAAAAGAAGCGCTTTTGAAATGTTTCTTTTTTTCTATTTAAACGGTAGATTCAGGTTCGGATCTTAGATCATAAAGAAAACAAAAATTTATCTTACGATATGCGATGCATCTGATCTGTTTGTGGAATATTCCATAACATGGAATATTTTCGATATTAATAAAATTAGACATTCGGTAATTTATTTCTGATGAATTTGGTGAAAGCAAGTTTATTATTTTATAGAATAAGATTAATAAACCAGAAGACTGTTTGCCGGATAGAAAGTGACGACGGTGGCAATCTTCATTAATAGTGAAATTCCAAAATGTCTAAATAGGACAATTAATTCATCAAACGAAACAATACAATAAAATATTTTCACGCCACGTCTTTTGCGTGTTAAACAGAGCGCACCGAGTGCCAAGTGTCACGATAAGTCGTAGTCATATGTTTGTTATTACTTGTGTTTGTTATAACAAACAAATTGTACCGTCTCATTGATGGAGTGGCTAGCGTACACGCCTAACTAAACCGACCAACCGCTAGGCTTGAGGTCGATTCCCGACGTTAACAGGCATTTGTTTGATGAATATTTAGATGTCTGCATTTCCGGGTCTGGGAGTTTATTAAATTTATTAAGTATTTATCTAAGTATGTCTATGTATTAGTATCGTTGACTAAACACAAGCATATAATTTGATTACTTTGGGATTAGATTCAATTTGTGTAACTTGTCCAGAGATATTTATTTAAATATTCACGTGTAAATCACCATTACCAACCGTGCCACAGGTATCAACTTGCAAGACTAGAAATCCAATTTACCAATTTCTTACCAATTTCTGCCGTCATAATGACAATGTCAAGTTCCGATCCAGAAGATAAGAAAGCGAGTAGACTCGCATATAAAGCCTGGGTGTAAGGCTTTAAAGGCCGGCCCGGCCACATGATAGCGACACACCCATGAAATCTTTCCATAACAAAATAAAAATTAAAATACAAGTTACAAGCATATTTTTGTAATGCTCGCCGATAGGTAAATAGATATAAGCATCATCCAGACGGTTGTAATCACGCCTTGGATTAAATCTACGTTCTACTATCTAAAAACCAATGTTTTCAACCAATGTTTTAATCCGTGTGAAACGCCTTATACTGCATTCCGCCAAATCGTTTATCGAGGGCCATTGTTTGCTTATATTTGTCATGTATATTAAATTACAGCATAAATATTCATCAGATTGAGCATAGAATATTATATTTATACGTAAATTGACTAAAATTGCATTTCTAAGTTAGTTATATGTGTCTTGCAACTCGATAAAAATCAAATCAACTATTTTAGAAAATTACCGATAGAAACAGGATGCTCACTTTTTACCATTATAAAATTTAAATAATGGTTTAATCATTGCTTTGGGTTGAAATTAAATCAGAAATATTTAAGTTAGCATTAGAAACATCGATAATGTTATGTAAGTAAGAAATGCAACCAATTAACTAATGATATTCTCATGGCTAAATGTTTTACCAATATCTAGTCTATCATACTAATAGTATTATAAAGAGGAAAACTTTGTTTGTTTGTTTGGTTGTAATGAATAGGCTCAAAAACTACTTGACCGATTTAAAAAATTCTTTCACCATTCGAAAGCTACATTATCCACGAGTAACATAGGCTTTGTTTTATCCAAATCAGTATAGTAGAAGCCAAGTTACGCAGGCGAAACTGCTAGTAGCATATATGACTTTCGGAAAGGCTTTTATTTAAGCTACCCATTCGTTAGCGGGGCAAAATATCAAAGTTTTTTCTATCAAAAACATCTCATTTCTACTTATTACAATTTTGGTTAAACATGAAGATTCAAATCATAAGCGATCGCGGCTTATTTGTGCTTAAAATTAAAATACTGCGTAAAATTGAAAATACGTTTTGTGAAAGTAACATTAGTTTTTTTTTCACAAGAACGCTTAGTAAGCTATGATGTCTTACCCTTTATGGACAGCTTACACGTTCGTTTAATTTAATAATAAGTTAAACTCTCATATACCAAGTGATATAACGTAGATTTAAATACTTAGTTCAATAATAGCCATATGGCCCTATAGTATTAAAAATATTATTGTTAATAAATAATTGACATTAACTGACATTAGCAAACTAACATTTCACAACTAAAAAAATTAAAAAAATGTTACATTTTCTCGGATTTTCTCTTTATAAAACCCTTCTGACAATAACTAGCAACGTGATTCATTCGTTTTTCATAATTTTATAAAATGTTATTTAAAGAAAGTAATTTCCTTCCTAATTACTTAAAAATATTTTAACAAAACCAACGCACAATTATTGTTATAAAGTGTTGACTACTCATAAAGGAACCGCGGTATATTCTCACTCTAAATAAAGGCAGAAAGTTGGTATTGTTACGCACTTGCCGGCCATTGTTAATATTTTTATTTAGTTATGTTCCATTGAAGTATTTGGAACAATATGCTTGTTGTCCGTGTCCACTATCCATTGGAAAAGCTCCTTAAACTGCGTCACTAATTTTTAATTGTTTAACCAGAAGTAAAATTTGTGAATCACTTAATGTTCGAATTACTTTTGGGTCCAACAACACAGGCAAATCTAGATTGAGTCCTACGTGTTACAACTTTCTTAGAATCAAACTGTTTTAATAGATAACCTGAACATTTTGATTGAGTTGCTACATTTTACATATGACAAACTCCAGTCTCCAAGAAACTAACAATGCGGAAAAAATCTGCTAAATATTTAAGGGTGGATATACGCAGGTTTCCATAATAGCACATATATCAAATCGCCTCTGTAGTCCATTGGTTCAGTGTTGGCGTTTACTAAATGAGGTTTCAGCATCGTGTTCCGGGTCTGGCAAATCATAATGTGTCTGTCAATTTTCTGATAAACTTTGTCAGGATTATGATATGTGCCCGGTTGGATATAGGGTTGCCACTCACCACATTATAAGACTCTATAAGTAACTTCAGCTAATCGTGGGTACTCCCGGTTGTATACCTATCTACCTACCTCTTTACAGATACGAGCATAAAGATACTTACTTAGCGTAGGTATAATACTCCATGTTGACAGTGAGCTCTCTTAAAGCGAACTACATATTGACCACGAATAGACGGTTGCGTTTAATGCTGATTTGTTCCGAAAGGCCCGTTATTGTACTTACTCAAAAAAACACAACTTCCGTTCTTACCATAATTGTATATCGATTTGGAGGCTCGATCCCTCAAATGATGATGATTACCGATTACGTACTTAAGACGATTAATATCTAAGTCTCAGGTTGGATAAACAACATTCCTATGTCCGAAATTTATTCAAAACAACTTGTACTTCTTATCATTAAGATATTTATCTTCATATTTGTCTATTATCACTATAAAAAATTGCAATTCAGAAAACTTCTAGCTTTTTATCTGACTCTGCAAACATTGTTTTTACATTTTATTTTTTTCAGACGTTAATTTGGCAGAAAGAAAAAAATAAATTGAGATAGACCACCTGTATCACTTAGAGGGATGAAATATAGATAGCAACCTGTTCTCAGACCTACAGAACGTGCATATGAAAAAAATATATCTTCACGCCCATATCCCCGAAGTGTTTGGCAGAGACATAACCAGGGCACCCACTAGCAGAAGACGCTAAATCAAACAATGTGATAGGTGGCAAGCCTATCGCCAACCGGGCACATATCCAATCCCGAGCAAAATTTTATTTTGATTAGAGAATTGGAAAAACCAAATTGTTCGTTTTGTTGCCTGACCCGGGAATCGAAACCGGAAGACACAACAACCGCTAACGGCTAAACAGACTATTAAAGCTATAATTTAAGGCTTGTTTCTAATTTAAAAGTAATTACTTGTGTAACGTAGTAAACGTTACAATGAATTAAAATACAAAAAGATTATATTAAACTACAAATTTTTTTAACGTTACTTACTAAATATTTTTTTACAAACATTGCAAAAATAAAAAAAATAGGAATAATAATTCAATGTAACGTTTACAACGTTACACTTGACAATATAGGAACGCAAATATGCATCCAGATTTCTTAGTGACAAGAAGTGTATTTCGTTATAAACTTTACACACCTAAGATGTTATAGGTAAGGTTAAGTCTGAAAACTGGATAATATGCAACACGCACCCACGTCGAGCCGAAAATACTAAGTCCCACAATGTGATGGGTGGCGAACCTATCGCCAATAGAGCACATATCCAATCCCGGCAACTTTATCTTTATTACAAAACTGAATATATAATTTTTTTGTTGCCCAACCCAGTGATCAAACCTGGGACCTCAGGAAGTCAATTCCGACGCCGGACCGCTAGAAATGTATGGAAAAAGACATTCATTAAAATCCAAAACCTGTTTTTTACAAGTTAATTAACAATAAGCCATATATACATAGAGAACGGTGTTTAACCAGAAGCATGTCTAAGCAGATAGATGGACAGATTACGTCGAGTTACGTTGATCTTGAGGTGATCTCAGCGAAAGCAAATAATTAATTCGTGAAAAGATATTACGCAGCAAATAACACTTAAACCGGTAAAAATGATTTGAGCCGCATTACTGTTTGACCGATTTGTGTGATATAATATTGAAAATATCAACTACCTATTACTAATTAAATTTATTCTGCTATATTTTAAAGTATTTCTGTGTATTAGCATCGTACCCATAACACACACATATAATTAGCTCACTTTGAAGTTAGATTCAAAATGTGGGATTTGTCCAAAAATATTTATTTATAGATTTTCATTACTGGCTGCTGGTTGCTGCTGCCTGCTGGTACAAAAAATCTTTGTATTTTTATCACGTAACTACGCTGTCAGATTTTTTGTAAAATTAGCCGATCCGATGAACTTCGTATCGCTTAATTTTAACAGCTATTAACAGTTTGTATAGGCTAAAGCACTATTTTTTCCCGTTTTCATTGCAATATTCTCGGTTTTTTAAAAGACCCTTTTCCTGATTTTAACTTACACAAAGAACGAATTAGCAAAATTCGTTAATACAAAATATATAACAATTGAAATATACCAAATACTAAAATATTTGAATAAGTTTAAATTATTTATTAAAGTGAAAAAGTTTAAATTCATGTATCGTAGTTGTAGTCTCGCCTCTGTGGTCTAGCGGTTCAGTTGTTGGAATTGACTGCATGAGGTCCTGGGTTCGAATCCCGGGTCGGTCAACAAAAGAAAATTGGGTTTTTCCAAATTTTCTAATAAAAAAATGTTGCTTGGGATAGGATATGTTCCCGGTAGGCGACATTGTGGGACTTAGTATCTTCGGCTAGTCGTGGGTACCCTAGTTGTGCCTCTGCCTACCTCTTCGGGAATATGGACATGAAGATACTTCAGAATTGATAAATTGCCACTTAAAAATTCTAAATGTATTATAACAGTCTGTAATTTAATTAACAATACTTAGTCAATTTAAAAAACTCAATTTTATTACTACTTCGGTGAAACTGCGTTTTTTAAACAAAAAAATTGTAAAACAAAGTTTGTGAAATTAACAAACTTTTAAATTTAAGCTTAAGATTATTCCAAAACGTAATATACTATATAGCTAAGTGCTTTTCCTCGAAGTGAGAACAAACAATTTAGAAACAAAAGATACTTAGCTGACCCGGCGAAATTCGTTTATTTGGCACTTAATACTGTTAGTCATCATTGCAGGGGGGTTAGCCAGAAGACATGTAATGTGCTAGATGACTTATACTTTCAAAAGTTTCTCTACATTCAAGATTTCAAGTTATAAGGGAATTTATTACTGAACATTATGTGTAATCAACAAAACTCATGCTGTTTATATGCTTGTGTTATGGGTGTAAGTCAACAATACTAATACATAGAAATACTTAAATATATACCAGAATAAATTTAATATACACCTAGACCCAGAAATGCAGACATCTAAATGTTCATCACCCAAACGCCTGTCCCCGTCGGGAATCGAACCCGAACCTCGCGGTTGATCGGTGTAGTTAGACTAGCCACTTGACCCTACAAATCGCAATTTGTAGGGTCTATTTATATAATAATTAATTATGTAAATAGCCCAATTTACATTTACACTTTACCCCTCACCCAAAACAACCCCCTTAAGAGATCAGGATAAAAAATATGTTTCTATTTTCTATTTTTACAGCAAGCAACAATAAAATATGTATATTAAAAACATAAAAATATGGTTGAAATGCGTAATATATTTTTATATTGACGGCTAGCAGATATAAGTAATATTGTGTTAGTTGAATAATATTCATTATCGCCTCTGTGGTCTAGCGGTTCAGGTTTTTGACTTGACTGCATGAGGTCTCGGGCTTGAATCCCGGATCGGGCAACAAAAAGAAAATTTGGTTTTTCCAATTTTCTAATAGTATAAAAAAATATAAAATGTTGCTCAGGATTGGATATGTGCCCGGATGGCGATAGGCTTGCCACTTATCACATTGTGGATCTTAGTGTCTTCGGCTAGTGCACTGTTTGTGTTTCTCAGATAGGCACAACCAGACCACCCACGTTTAGCAAAAGACACAGTCCCACTATTAGACAGGTGACAAGTCTATCGCCAATCAGTATTTTACAACAGCAACAAATAAAGCATTATAATCAACATAGGCCAGTCATTGTGCGACTCTACCGCCTTGTCTAAGAGCACCGGCACAGTACAATAAACTTTTCAATTATTGCAGAGTTTTGTCATAAATTCGAAACAAGCTGTTATCTATAAAGAAAAAGTGTTTGATATCATAAAATCCGGTTTATTATATATATAACACTATAGCTGCCGATGTCTGAAACTGGCCCTCAATTACCAAGGTTGTGCGACAATCGCCAACTCAAATATTGTAACCGTTCGTAAAATGATATTACTAATTCGCCATAAACAACCTTGTGATAGATTTTATCTTAATTTTGTCTGTGGTTGCATTTAGAATGCGTTTTCTAAAATGTTTTTGACAATGTTTATTTAGACAGCATTGTTATTTATATATAATCAATAATTAAGTATAATTAATAACAATAATTGCCTCTGTGGGCTAGCGGTCCGGCGTCGTACTTAACTTCTTAAGGTCCCGGGTTCGATACCCGGGTCAGGCAACTAAAACTATAAAATTTGTATTTTCAATCTTCTAGTAAAAATAACGTGGGCAACGCTATCTTTATTAGAAAATTAAAAATACAAATTTTCTATTTTTTTGTAGCCCGACCAAAGGATCGAACCCGAAGAACCCGAGAAGTCAAGTCCGATGCCAGACCGTTAGACCACAAAGACCCTGACAAACTTAGCGAACAGAAATCGAGAGGTAGTAATCGCAACATGAGTAAAACTGCAGTTTTAAACGTTGGGGAGAGTTCGTCTGTGTGCAATGTCGTGGTTTAAAACCTTTGACAACGACTCTTGACAAGTCTTACAGACGGTCGTTTTGTTCGTTAACTGTTTGTTATAGCATTAAATTCACGACTTAACCCGTGTTTTTTTTTTTTATATCGGCAAACCACAGGTGAAGTCCTTATTAATAAATATCGAACTGTCTATGGCACATTCAGGTACATATCTTGGCACCAAGTCCTTTACGGACGAGGCCCTTACAACGAAGCGTATCGAGGTTCTATTCCCAGTTTCCCTCGAATGATTAACCCCGAACGGGAGAAACTGGACATTTTTGTCGCATCTTTCTCCGAATTCATAATCAGAAGAAACATATTTAATTTATAAAACCATTTTGCGAACTAAAATTGCGCTACTTGCCTATTGGTATTAATGAAATAAACTTTAGTCTTTTACAGGAATTATTCAAAACAGAGATTTTTCCGCTGATAATAAATTAACAATCATAACTTCTGACATAATAATTTCAAACTGATTTCAATATTTGCCAACCAAAATCAGTCTATGACGTAACAAAAATATTCCATTTACTACCTTTATACTATGATATTATTATTATCCTATATCAGTATGTTACACGAAGATCGTTCAATACCATTTACCTATAATTTTCTAACATTAATTATCATAGCAATCAATACAAACTCATGTATGAAATTATAAACAAATAGAAAATCACTTACAAATAGTTTAATCTAAAAAAATGTATTTAATAAATGGTAATTAGTAAGAATTCGGGGGAAACTAGAAATAGACCTTATCGAGTGCGAAATCTTAGTATCCTTACAGACCTTTCTCCGTCTGTCCAACCATGCGCCTAACACCCTGTATAGTCTGGAACCTACATTAGACCCCAAGTTCTTCTGGTTAAAGATAAAGTCCAATAATTTAAAAAAAAACATACCTGTGACGCCCGCATAGCGCTGGACAGGGTCACCAGCATCAGAAGCGCTATTGCGCTCCATCCTACGCTCACACGCATCCTTGTATGCCTGAAACAAACACAAACAAATTTGTTATAAAAATAGTTATGTACATACGAACGGACACTTTATAGTCTGTTATTTTGGGTCCCCTCTTAAGGACAAACCATCTGCCAAAAAAGAAAGTTGTCAAACTAGGAAGTTTGACAACTTGTAAGGCTAGATTTCAACGTCAAATTTAAACATAATTAACGTAAAAATACGTTCAGTCAATTTTCAAGAGTGTCAATTTTATTGTTATTTTTTTTATTAAACTACTAGCTGTCCAGATGCACTACGTTTCACTAGTTCAGTCTGTCTGGAAAAAATAAAATGTTGTTTTTCCTAGTTTCCTTACAATTTTCCCCTTTTCCGTATAATTTAAACCTTCCCTGGACTTGAACAAATAATTCAATACCAAAATTACTCAAAGCGCTTCAGCCGTTCTCTAGTATAGAATAGAAAATATTTTTATTTACATCCAACGTGACGAGTCTTTATAATACCAGAGATTAGTAAATATATTGTCTTTGATAATACTAAAAACTACCACCGGATCGGAACCTGGCCACGCACTGAGAAGATCCAGCATGAAACTAAGCGCGCTGTCTTTTTTCCCTTATTCTATACAAATTTATTAGTGTTACATCACTAATTATTACTAGTAATAGATTGGTATGAGTAGAAATTACTCCCAAGCACTCTTATCCGGTAGAATTCCAGCCATTATAACAACTATATATCCACTATACCACTGTAGTAACCTTTTTATACAATTTCACTTTGATACATTTTTAAAATTTATTTAAATTGCAGGTCTTTCATATAATCGGAAAGTTTATTGTTAAAGCATATACACTAGCCCATGAAAGAATGGCTAACTCTGTGAGACAGAATAGATTTAGCGAAACCAACGAACAGCAATGGATTTTTAAATATACATTTTATGTGGTAAGTAAAATCTACATATGAAAAATAGAGTTACTATAATATCTATATTAGTTGCTTTATTCATATATATAAAATTTTCGTGTCACAATGTTCGTTCCCATACTCCTCTTACACGGCTTGACTGGTTTTCATGAAATTTTGTGAGCATATTGAGTAGGTCTGACAATCGGCCAACATCTATTTTTTATAACCCTAAGTGATGAGGGTGAATCTTTTTCATACCCTTTAGTGATTAAGGGTGACTCACCACAATTTTTTCATAGCAGAACAACGTACGCCGGGTCAGCTAGTAGTTATTATAAATAAGACGATAGAGGAACTCATATAGAATACACCATATTCCATATACCATAAACCAAGTAAGGGAGTAGTTTTCTCTCATTGTAATAAAATTGTAGGCTTATTAGATCATCAATTTCCATCAATTAAAGTAATCAGGGAAAAGAGCAGGTGATATTTATTAATTCAAACTGATGTTTACTTTTATAAAAGAAAACAAGGTAAAGAGCAAGTGGCCTTTACAAAACTAGCATTCACCTTACAAAAATAAATGTAGGAAAAAAACCGGTGGCATTTATAAGTTGAACTAATATTAACCTCACTAAAAAAAATAGAGAAAAGAGCAGGTGGCCTTTATAAGTTCAAACTAAAATGCACATTACTCAAAGAAATCAGTAAAAAGGGAAGATGGATTTTATACGTTTTAACTAGTTTTCACCTCAAAAGTCTAAGTTTATAAAGGCTATCTCCTATTTTCCCTGATTTCTTCAACTGACGTTAATATTCTCCTTTACTTACTCTCTATTAACACTAAACATAATACATTTACAATAATTCATACCAGCTATTCAATAAAGTGTATTCATTCATTCATTCATTCATTCATTCAGCTATCAAAACTCAAATCATCAGAGATTTTAATTGTCTAGAAATATAGCAAGCTAAATTAAAATTTTACTTAATGTTAATTGAGGTAATTTGATTGCGTGTTATATCATCTTAGTGCATATAAAGTCGTAACATTACTATTTAGATAAATGCTAAAAAAAAATAATGAATTCTGTTTTTTAGAGCATGGAAAAATATCGCTTTTGACGTTTTTGTAGTCTTTTGATTTTGTTTGATCCTTAGCTACAGTGCAAGGTTTAATCGGGGGCTATCTTTAGGATTATTGTTTTTTTTTATTTTTATTAATATTTTACTACTAATCAAATGCTTAATTTTTTAAGTCCCAATTATATACTCGTTCAATTTATTCTCGCCTCGTTGGTTAACGTACATATCTAATGACTAAACCTCCACGAAGATAGGGTCCTACTTCCAATATATTATGTCTATATTGTCTTTGTGTCTCTTACTATCAGGAGAGTTGTGGTCCACTGTCTACTGCCAAAAAAATCTTTTTAGACTTATTTATTCAAGCAGTAAACAAAAGGTGTTGATCTGGGTTCGGTTCATGCGCGTCAACTGCGTGGAATCAGAAGCATAATCAGAATAATCTTTATTCACAAAGCGCGTCGACAAATCATCATGTATCGTCTGTTGACCTAGGCAGCTTGGCAGAGAGAAATAGAAATCAAATAAACCATAACCAACAAGACCAGAGGTAGTAGAGTGCTGTCCGACAACTTGTCCGGATAGGAATCCATCTGTTTATCTATCGTCTCATGGAAGTGTCCCTGTCCGGATAGAATACTTAACAACATGGCTATGGGACGGTGATGAACCACCAACCACAATAATAAATAAATATTTAAAAAATGTTTTGGACAAATTTCACAAATTGAACAAACCCCAAAGTAAGCGAATTCTCATGTTATGGGTCAACTTACACTTAGTAATACTTAAATAGCAGTATAAAAATAAACACCCAAAGTCGGAAACACAGACCTATTCGTCACATCAATGCTTGCTTCCATTGGAATTGAACCCGTCGCTGTTGATCAGTGGAGTTACGCGTGTACGCTAATCTCTCGGCTAACGAGGAGATGAAGGGTTTATGAATAGGCCAATATTAATTCTTGCCACCAGGAAACTCATTTGCTAGTTCACTGTCTCATTTCGTAAGAAAAAAGTAACTAAACTTTACCTACCAGTTTTTAAATATTTTTATGACTTTAACCAAATCCAAGTTCAACCAGGTGTTACAATCCTAATTACAATGTAATACAGAGTATAATATCAACTTAATTTTACTCTAACGTTAAACCATGTCTAACGGCCAATATTAATAACCTATCTAAGATAAGAGATCGTGATATCGTAAAAGTATAGATGCTACAGCTACTTCTCGTAAAACCTAAAACGAGGCATATTTCAATAAAACTTATTAATCGGGATTTAACTAAATACTCTCATTTGAATAAGAATGGCAGTGGTTTCTCATAAATGTGCACACACAGGCAAACTAGCGGATAAGTGTGGGTTAACATATTTTCGCCAACATGATGTCACGATATTTCGGAGCATTTATAAAACCGACTGCATTTAAATGTCGTATTTCAATTTCTCATATTATAGTTCGTCACATAACACCAGCACGCTTTCACCATTAAATCTACTCGACTATCTTAACTTTCAATACTTTGTAAGCCATCTTTAATAATAAACAAGTTGTATGTCGGTGCTAATTCTATAGCGCACTAAACTAATTGTAAATTATCGCTATCTCCTTTTAACGAAAGTTATGGAAAGAGACAAAACATTGTTAGCGCTGTCAGATGAATTTACTCTGCTATTTTTTTACAAATGTTAAAGCTGCGTATCTTAACCCCCGTATCCTCGAAAAGGTAGGCAGACACATACAGGGCACACACGAATAGCCGAAAACACAAAGCCTCTCAATGTAATAGGTAGCAAGCATTTCGACAACCGGGAAGATATTATCCAATACGGGTCTACATTGTTTTTATTAGAAAACTAGCTGTCCCGGCGAACTTCGTTCCACCCGTTCAGTTTGTATGAGAAAAATAAAGTATTGTTTATCCCAGTTTCCCTGCAATTTTCCCGGTTTTTCTCTTCATATGAACCTTCTTCTAATAATAACTAACGCAACAAAGAAAGAATCCTCCAAATCGGTTTAGTGGCTCAGAAGTTATGCGCTTACCAACACATTTAGCAAGTCATTTTTATATTATAGACTAGCAGTTTCACGCAGCTTCGCCTGCGTTACTTGGCTTCTACTACACCGATTTGGATAAAACAAAGCCTATGTCACCCGTGGATAATGTAGCTTTCGAATAGTGAAAGAATTTTTAAAATCGGTCTAGTAGTTTTTGAGCCTATTCATTACAACCAAACAAACAAACAAAGTTTTCCTCTTTATAATATTAGTATGATATTAGTATGAAGTATGAAAATTGAAAAACACCTTTCCTTTTTGTTGACCGACTGGGAGTTCGAACCTTCTGGGTTCGAACTTTAAGTCCAACACCGTCTGGTGGTAGACTTGAAATCATGATGTCCTAGTAGTTATCAATTCCTTTGAAAATGTTAAAAACATCATAAGTTAATTCACTCAAACCTGACTTGACATATTATCTAAAATGTTCCATCTCTTTTGTTTTATAGATAGAGATAGCAATAGCAGAATTGAAACCATTGTCTCTCGTGGCAATAACGACCTTGTATACCTATACTAGTTAAAGTTTTTTTATGGTATAACAGGCGGATTTCCTGATGATAAGAAATTCACTCAGCCTATAGACGCCAAAGGTGGTGATGGTGCATAGACGACCGGTGGCCGGGATGTTAGACCCCTAGCAAAAGTAAGTTTAGCAGCTACCTTATCCTCCTAACCAGAACACGTCCACGGCAAACACTGACGCTATGGCGGCAGGAATAGGTAAGGTGGTGGTACCAATCCAGGCGAGTCGCTTCGAAACTGTACTATCTTGTCAGACAACACGCCTTTAACGAGCTTCCAGGCAGGAAGACAGATAATCTATTCTGCAAAAGCGAGTCGACTAACATGAGGGGAAGGTGTCTTTATTATGATATTTAATAACAGATTGGTGAAGCTTGTGATACGAGAGTAAGCTTTTAAATGTGTGCTCTATCAAAGATGTCCATGTAGATTTAAAATATACAGACAAATATCTCTGTAACGGCGACACTAATAGACTTATTTTTTTTTTAATTTGTCTTCATTTTCTAGTCGACATTTTCCATACAAATTGTGACTTAAATGATAATATTAATTTACGTCTCTGAGAGTGACCGAAAGTAGACCTCAGCTCTTTTTGCTAAGTAGGTTTGCTTGCTTGACTTCCAATCTCATGCAAATAACATCATTTTTACATTTTTTTTCACTCTTTTACAATTCTCAATAAATAAATAGTTACACTATATTATATGATTAATGAGACGTCAACTATCTTTTCATGTCATTAACGGCCAATATTAATAACCTATCTTAGATAAGAGACTGGGCTAATTAAGATTAATGACCAAGCAACAACTGTTATTTTTTAATATCTAACAAAAATAGCTTAGTAGCAAAACTCTGTAAGGCCTATCTCTATCTATAGATATGCTATTAATATAAAATTTAAAATAGGGAAAACTTAAATGGCAGTGGTTTCTCATAAATGTGCACACACAGGCAAACTAGCGGATATGTGTGGGTTAACATATTTTCACCAACATGATGTCACGATATTTCGGAGCATTTATAAAATTGACTGCATTTAAATGTCGTATTTCAATTTCTGGGGAAGAAAGGTTCTCGAGTGGCGGTCTCGCACCGGAGGACGTAGTGTTGGATGACCTCCCACCCGGTGGACTGATGATCTGGTCAAAGTCGCGGGGAGTCGCTGGATACAAGCGGCTGGTGACCGTTACTTGTGGCGCTCTTTGGGGGAGGCCTATGTCCAGCAGTGGACGTCCTCCGGCTGATGATGATGATGATTTCAATTTCTCAATAAACACGTATTAATAACACGGCTAAAGTATTGCTAATCTAAGAATTTAAGTAAAAATGTGTGATGTTAGCAAATGACATAAATTCTAATTAAACACTTTTAAACATAAAGACATCAAGACGTCGGATGGTCACGCGATGGTCGTTACTACGCGTGAATGGTCTTTGCAACACTTTCGCTGGCCACTGACCAGCCCCGATACCATGTAGAGCGGTGACGTGACTGACGTAATGCTCTCATTGTTTACCGTCCACAAACCAAGAATGTTATAATTGTCGATAAATTAAAAACTCAGTCGATATTTTTTTTAAATGGTATTATTTTACCACAATGTGAAAAGATTTGGGTGTCAATATCTTGACTCAATTCTACATACATATGTACATATCTTCACACCAAGTCCCTTACAAGGTGGGTAGAGAGTATCGAGGGCCAATCTCCGAGGTCCTGTTAAACCTGCCCTGCTTCCTCCACATTCATTATCCTTTTCATACAAACACGCTGGTTTAATAATTTAGTAAATATAAAATTTTGGAACTATTTGGCTTGTATCTATTTTATTATCATAGTGAAGCCCTGTTTTGTTTGTTTTTGTTAAAATTGGAAAATAAATAACAAATACCAAAAAACCGTTCAACATTATGCAAGTCAAAACTACTTTGTAGCCAATTTTGAAATAAAATTTTATGGATAAATGGTTCGACAATTTGATTAAAACTAAGCTAAATGTTACTAATTTCATGATATCTAACTTATAACGCAAAAATATACCTACGATTATAATTAAATTAACAAACACTTACAAAATACAAGTGTTTCTTTTTAATAACTAGGTATTACTTTCCTAAACGTCGCAGTTTTTATAACTTCACCGACTTTGTGGGCCCAGACCAAATATAAGTCATGTATAGACATAGCATAACCATATTTTAATTGTATCGATATCTTAAATAATCGCAACTCTATCGCAAAATTTTCGATAAACGATATTAACACACTGGTAATTAACTTATATTTTAATTAGTGCGAATATTGCTAAAAACTAAATATGATTCCGTTTTCTTACAAAATATGTTAAAGTTCTTCATTTTGTAATAATACGAAGTCGATATAGTTAATTAAAGTGCATAAACCTGTTATTAAATTAATTAGTGAAGTGCATGCAATCTTTCCAGGTTATTTGCTGCATCTTAACGACTTCTCTCGGGGATTTTAATCTTTTTAGGTCATTTTCGCTTATAAGCCTTAGATTACATTCATAAAATATATCTGAAATCGGCGTCCTTATCCATTTAAGTCGTCTAGCTGTATTTTTGTCAGTCTTTCCATCTGTTGTTCTTTTACAACTAAACCACTGAACCAATTTTGACGAAATCTGTTAATGATGAATAATAACATTTAGTTAGGAATAAACAATTAATTACTTTATCGAACTCGTTGATTTTTTATGGAACTCATTGTCATAATAATTTATAAACTTTTTTAATACACATTTTTGGAATCTAATGTTACGTGCGATCGAATTTCGAATTTTAAAGATATGATAAACATTTTTTAAGGCTATGTATGATATAAACTGTTTATTCACTCGTCATTCACACACCTTACATCTGTGTTCACCATTGTTATTTTTCGTTTTAAAGGGGATGTCAGCTGGGTTACAAAAATTTGAAAGTGTATATTTTCAATTTTCTAATAAAAATAACGTTTCTCGGAATTGGATGTGTGCTCGGTTGGCGATAGGCTTGTCACCTATCACATTGTGGGACTTAGTATCTTCGGCCAGGCGAAGGTGCCATTGTTGTACCTCTGCCAATGGGCGTGAAGATACTTATTTGGACTTACGCTTATGGTCACAAACACCATACATTTCTATGGTATTTATAAACCGCTTGCATTTTTATACCACCATTAGATTCGTTACTTGTTTGCCTTTTTATAAAAATGTAGTTACAAAGTAATAACTCGATACGTATTGGCATGCAATACGTAATAAAAGCATAGGCTCTATGGCACAATGAAAGAAATCCAGGGCACAACGCGACACGCAAACATAAAAACCGAATCTGGTAAGACCTGACTAAGCTTTAGTATTTGATAGAATTATTTTATATAGTACGAGATTGATAAATACTTCAGTGAGTAAACTTTTTTTAAATATGAAACATGTCTAATAAAGGATTTTTAAAAAGTTCATCACATTTACCCCGTGTTGTTCCGGGATCCTTTGCAGAATGGACCATCTACCTTCCTGCCAGGCGGTTCGTAAAAGGCGAGCCTAGGCTTACCGTCACTAACACCGTGACATCTGACTAGGTGGTAGAGTTTCGCAGCGACTCACCCGGATTGGTACCACCGCCTTACCTATTAATACCGCCATAACGTCATGACGTGTTCCGGTTTGGAGGGTAAGGTAGCCGGTAAACTTACTTTTGCTTGAGCCTAACATCTCGGCCACAGGTTGGCAACGAGCCGTAACCACTTTTGGTGTCACTAGGCGGCGTGAATTTTTTACCATCAGGAAATCCAAGCCTTCCAATATCATAAAAAAACATTGTGCTTAGAGTCTTTCGCTAGTCGTGGGAACCTTGGTTGCAACTCTGCTAGCCTCTTCGGGGATATGGCGTGAAGACACTATAAAAATAATTAAAATGTGTTCCTTGGTTTCAGAGCTTATCCAATGTAACCGCAAAAACTTAGGAGGAAAGTAAAAGTAACCACAAAAACATGCAACAATAATTAATGTATTTTTAATTTCCACACCCGTATGCCATAAGAAGCAGGCAGAGATACAACCAGGACAGCCACGACTAGCCAATGTCAATGTATTTCTGAAGACTTATAAATCTCGACAGTAATATTTGTAACTTCTAAATTAAAGGTTCCAAACCCTCAAGGTTAAAGGTTTCGCCTCGTTAGTCGAGTGGCTAGCATACTCGTCTAACTGCATCGAAGAATCGCGAGGCTCGGGTTCGATTCCCGACGGGGGCATGCATTTGTGTGTTGAACATTTGGACGTCTGCATTTCCGGGTCTGGGTGTTTATTAAATTTATTCTGGTATCTATTTAAGTATTTCTATGTAATAATATCGTTGACTAACATCCAAAACACAAGCATATAATTTGCTTACTTTGGGGTTAGATTCAATTTGTGTGACTTGTCCAGGGATATTTATTTATTATTTATTTATTTAAAGGTCAGAAATAAAAACGATAGATGGCTTTAACTAAAATATTAAATTTAAAAATAAATACAATGAAAACAATCTTTACTCTGTATACTGCACCTAATTTCTTTAAATATCTTGAACTAGCTGTTCCCTCCGGCATAACCCGCGTTTCCACAGGAACCCGTTGCGCGATCGGATTCAAAAGTAGGCTATGTGTTAATCCCGGTCACAATCTGTTTTCCAAATTTCAGACAAATCTGTTAAACCAATGGAGCGTGAAAGAGTAACGAACATACTTTCTGATTTATAAAATTAATAGGTACATTAAATACATTAACTCAATAAAAAATCACTGTTCTGCAGTTTTTAATAAGTTAAGATACTCGGTCGCTATATTACGGTATAAGTCTACTCTCTAGAACAGATCATGATCGTGACAAGCACTGAAACTATAGCGGCAATGAAGGGAAAGGCGGTAGTATCAACCTAAACGAGCTGCTACACATTTATTTAACACTGACTGAACTGGCGGAATAACCCAGTAACCTAAATTATTGGATTACAAACATAATGGGGTGTGATGACCCCATCATATAATAATTTATATTGAAAAGGCTTAAAAAATATTGCGTTCGCACATTTAAGACACTTTTAAAAAGTAGTCGAGTTGGACATAAATTACATTTCTAACCCTTCATAAAAATGTTCAAAACTAGCCTGTTCCATTATTATCTACGGGACCTGCGTAGAATAGATCAGCCTTTCCTACCAGGCAGCTCATAAGATGCAAGCATAGGTTTAATGGGTCAATGCCATCAAGACCACTGGTTATAGAATTTTGTGCACTATTTGCCCGGGATCCACCGCCTTACCTATTCCTGCCGCCATAAATACATTGTCGTGTTCCGGTCCGGAGGGTAGATTAGCCGGTAGACTTGTGCAATAGGCCTAGCATCCCGGCCACCGCAGCGACGCACCTATAGCATCTATGGTGTCTATAGGCCACGGTTACTCTCACCATCAGGAGAGCCGTGTGTTTGTTACTTGCGTCTTATTACATCAAAAAAACATCCAATACATATGTCGAAATAAGATGAAAAGAAATGGAAATATTTTTTTCGATTAGACGAAAAGCTTATTGCTCAGTGTTATCACATTTTTATGACTGCATCGGATCTGTTAAGTTTCCTTTCGCACATCCAACTTTTTTAAATATTACGTAAATCGTATTTCTAACAGTAACTGTCTATCCGATTTCCATAAATTATTTTAATAGTACCCTCCCGGTTTTTTAGGTTTTTTTTAAACCGGAAGTGAGCTAATTTACAAATTAACATAGCATTTACTCATAAACCACCCACACCCATATATGTATGATTTCCTTGAGGGCATAGGAAAGAATATAATAACTTCCTAATGCGTTTATATCCTGTATGTTTCGTCAGTACCATTTTCGTTAAATCAATCTATGTTACATAATTTGCATGTTACAGTAATTTATTGTTTTACACGATTTGGATAAAATTTTTAGAAATAGTTCAAAAGTTTTTATCAGTCTATTTCACTCGTTCTCAATCAGTTTTTAACCAATTTAAAAAAACAAGGAGGTTCTCAATTAGGCCGGTAATGTATGTACCGATTTCGCCAAAGTTTCTGAACCGATTTACGTAATTCTTTTTTTGTTTGATGCGAAATAGTTTCGAATTGGTGCCAAGCCTATTTGATACTTACTTATAATATAATTATTAGTTTAAGGTTTGGCACCGACTTCAAACCTATTACTAAATGGTACATGTAAATAATAGGTAGTTTATAATTAATATTCATATATAATCTTTATATTTTTCTTTTACTTTAATTCTTAAAGTCGGTTTTTTAAAAAAAAACAGGATTTAAGAAAGCGTTTGATATGTATTTTGAGAATAGTTCTATCATAGGTTATTATGCAAAATGTGTTTTACTTTTTTTTCTAATTCGCTTGACTAATTTAAATAAATGTTCCAAACCATAACCTACATTTAAACATACCAAATCATTTATATACTTGTTTTATACATTTCACTGTACTACTATATAATCCAAAAAATAAGATAATTGATCACACATTTTTTTCCAGAATTCTTATTTATTTGCGTAGGTATTTGAAAGCCAATAAATGAATCCTAACTGGAATTACTCTATGTGAGAATTCGTTTCTGATACAAAATGTGTTTTATGTTTGATCTAAGTGTAGATGTAACACTAAGATGGGATTTACATTTTTTTATCTAATTTGTCCCTTTGTGGGACAAGCTTAGAACTTTAGGACATGCTGCCACGTCTGCGGTATTAGTAAATTCTGTTTTTTGTAATTGTTTTCAATTCACTTCTTCAGTTTTTTATAGTAAAGTCGCTAAAGAATGTCATATCAGAGTCTAGAGTAAAGCGGTGACCTCCTTACTCGAATTCATTTAGTGAGATGTGGCGGGAACGAGGAAAATAAAGGATACACTACTTTCTTCACAAATCACATTTGTGTTTGCACTAAATGTTAGTCGAGGCTTTACCAACGCGAGCTATTAACATATAGTTTTTAATTGTACTTAACACATTTACTGATTATAGCCGATTCATAAGGACTTTCACACAAACTTTCAACCCCTATTTTACCCCCTTGAGCCCAAAAATAAAGTTTCAGTTTCTTACTTAAAAAATGACGGTCTACTATACAAACTTTCCACGCCTATTTCACCTCTTTAGGGGTTTAATTTCCAAAATTTTCCTTAGTGGGTCTACTCAATATAACGACCATACTTACCAAATTTCATGGCTATAACTCTTAACAGTTTTTGCTCGGCAATGATGAATCAGTCAGTCAGGACTTGTTATTTTACAAAAATAGGAATAAGTATTACTTAAACTGCTATTACAAAACGAAAAAACTGCGACAATCTTCTTTCTTGATGGCCCCAAAACTCTTTACATTTTTCTTCTAGTAATCGAGTATAAATGACAGTTTCCTAAGATATTGTTTCATTTGTTTCATTAAGAATGACTATGTTCTAGACTTAAAACTTTATTACCCGTTCGCGGACATAGAAAACACAATAATGTATTGTGCACGTTGTCTACTTTCCTCAATTAAGAATATGATATAATGAAATTGGTTGAAGTTACGTGCGTAGAATGACTTTATTATCATTTTACGCTATATGAATGCTAGGTAGCGTTATGGTAAGATCTCTTAGATATATCACACAGATACTCTTTAAGTAATACGTAGATTAAATGAGTGTTATAAGACTAAGTGGTATCTATTTGAATATTACTATTTATTAGTTTTTCATATAGTTTGCTTACTTCTATTGATTTTGATTTGATTCAATTTGTCTAACTTGTCCAGAGATATTTATTTTTTTATAGCGGCCCGCCCCAGCTTCGCACGATTATGAAATACACATATATATATATATATATATATATATACTTAACCTTTCTCTCCAATCAATTTATCTATTAAAAAAGCCGCATCAAAATCCGTTGCGTAGTTTTAAAGATTTAAGCATACAAATTTACATAGGGACAGAGGAAGCGACTTTGTTTTATAATAGGCAGTGATTACGAGTATTTCGGTGAAAGCCCTACATACACTTTTATCAAGCTAGTTGCAGAATAGCCATATGCACGCACATATCTCACAGATGCTAAATACTGAAATGATGATGATAGAACCATAGACGACTCTTATTTTTTTGTTTTAACACACGCAAATTAATTATAATTTCATGAATAATTCGTAATTGTAAAAGACAGAAGCCATATCGTGACAAGAGAAGACACGCGATAGAATAATTAAAATATTCACCGTCCATCTGTGAGTCATTGACTAACTACTTAATAACACAGCTTACAGTTGCGGCATTTTAAATTATCATTTTCTTGAGAAATATTTAGACAATATAATGATTTTTATTACGTCCTAATGATGTTAAAAGTCATTAGATATTAGTATGAATAATTGCAAAATTCATGTAACTTTATGTTTTAGGGTTAAGAAATTTCGTAATTAGCAAAAACGTTTTGGTTTGTATTTAAACTTTACGATTTATGCCTCATAGCCTCATATCAGATACCAAAAATATATCATTAGATAATCCTCAAGTAAAAATTTTCATAGCCCCCGACAAAACCCATAAGTAATTAACATTTTTACTTATTTATACGGGATACTCACGATCTCCTTTTATTTTATTTGTCGATATTTCGGGCTAGTTGCATAGGCCGTGGTCACGGGGGATCATGACGGGGCAACTAGGCCGAAATATCGAAAAATAAAATAAAATAAAAGAAGATCGTGAGTATCCCGTATAAATAACTAAAAATGTTAATAATACGCGACGATTTAAGTTTAAAATCCCATAAGTAATGTAGGTAAGAACCATCTCAATCACGTCAGCCTCCAAACTAATAAATCTAAGTCAAAATCCGTCCATCCGTACAAAAAATATGACACAGAACACACACAGATACGTCAAATATATAACAACCCCATTTTTCCGTTAGGTGCTTACAAAAGGGAGGCCAATTTTTTTTTACTTTAGTTTAGAAATTTATCGTTTCCTGTTTTTTTTGTTTAAAGGCTACGTATATTTTTAACCATCTTCAAATCCTTCTTCCTGTTTGATTATCGTCATAAACTATAAATATCCCAGGACAAGTTACACAAATTGAATCTAACCCCAAAGTAAGCAAATTATGTGCTTGTGTTATGGATATTAGTCAATAGTACTAATACTTTAATAGATACCAGAATAAATTTAATAAACACTCAGACCCGGAAATGCAGACATCTAAATGTTCATTACATAAATGCCTGCCACCGTCGGGAATCGAACCCGAGCCTCGCGGTTAGTCGGTGTAGTTAGGCGTGTACGCTAGCCACTCGACCAACGAGGCAGTCATAAAAAAATATGATTCATTTTCATTCAATCACATACATATTTATTTATGTGATTTACATAACGACACAGTATACAACGACACGGCTCACGTACTGATGGTAAGTTAAAACCAAGGCCTATAGATACCACAAATGTTAACGGTGCGTCACTATTCTGTGGCCGAGGGGTCAGGCCAATTGTGCATGCCTACCCTGCTCTCCGGATCAGTACCTGACATACAGTCAGGTATTAATGTCATAATAGACATAAATACCAAATAAGGGATATTTTCTTAATATTAACGTACTTATTATGAAGCCAAATAAGTAGTTTTTTTTTAAAATAACAATAAAGTATATACTACGCATAAATATATTGCGTTGCCAACCTAAGATTGATTGGCTATTTTCAGAGTAAGTTTTTTTTATAATATTGGAAGGCAAACAAGCAGACGTATTTCCTGATGGTAAGAATGCGCCTAGAGACACCAAAGGTGGTAATGATGCGTTGCCAACCTGAGGCCGGGATGTAAGGTCTCGAGCAAGTCAGTTTACCGGCTACCTTACCCTCCAACCGGAACACGTCAACAGCAAGTATTGACGTTATCGCGGTGTATAAGTGAGTAAGTTTCCATTATTCATATTATTGTCAGTACATCCAAGTAGCATCACGCACCTTGGCCGAAATTTCCCGAGCGTGCGAAAAATATACAATAAGATTCATCACTAATTGACATTCCTTACCTTGAAGCTGATCTTCTATAGCCTCTATCTCCTCTCATCTTTCATTTTACATGGATCTGGACTATAATCAGCACTTAACGTCCATCCTCCTGTTATCTAAATAGACTATTATTTACCTATCGGATATACGTATTTTACTTCGTTTTTGTAGACAATAGGCGCCTTGTATTTTTTTTATCAGATCCGTATATTTTGTACATTCAAGTGCTATTTTAACCAATTTTGAATAAATAAGGTTACATAGTATATCCTATGTGTTCGACTTATACATCTTTTTGCAAGTTAATCGATTTCTTTGTTATTTCTAAAACGATTTTAAAAATTCTGTTTTTATTTGAAATTGCTTTTATGGATGTTAGAAATAGACCCTTTGCTATAAATTCTGGATCTGATTATGGAATCCCAGTGATATCTATGTAAATTATTTACTTACGGCCAGTATTAATAACCTATCTGAGATAAGAGATCGTGATATTTAAGATAAGTTGCCTGATGATCGCTGCTATTTTTTAATAACTAACAAAAATATCTTAACAACGAAACTCTAAAAGGCCTATCTTTATCTGTGGGTAGGTTATTAATATTAGCCGTTAGACGACATTATTATTGAAATCGAAATGGGTTTTTTACAATTATTAGTTAATAAGCACTAAGATTACGTTTGTATTTTAATAGGTAGTATGTATCTAGCATCAAAAGTCGAAACATTAGTGTTTTGACTAAAGTCTAAAGCAAATGTTGGCCTCAATGTTAACCCAGGTCAACATAATCTAAAGTTAAGTTCAATTTAACGTCAAACTTATTTAAAACCAAAGAAAACAATAAGTTTTTGCGCCGTTTTGTGTTTAAATAAACAGAACCATTGTTTAGACACTTATTATCACACTCGTGTAATCTGTTAGCGGCCACTTTACTTCAAGTTGACGGTAAAATGTTAAGCAAATATGCTTACATTTGTATTTGTAAAGCAACAGAGCTGCTTGGTTTTAGATTTTAAGCCAATAATCTTGTTTTTTTTTTGTTATTTCTGTTAGAAATACGTTTTAAGCAACTTTAAATAAGGGATGAGTTCTAAATTCACCTGTACTTATTTTTTTATGTTTGTTACTTACTTAATTATTCTACAAATAAGAAACCGATTTTAATGGTTCCTTTCTAAAATGATATTTCGTACAATTTTCATTTTCAAATTTAAGATTCCGAAATGAATATTGTCACAATTTGACTAGTGGTTTTAAGTAAAAGTATATTTACATTCATACCGTTGAAGGGGTAGACAGAGGCAAGCCTATCGCTAGCCGGGCACATATTATATCCAATCCCGGGCAGATTTATTTTTATTATAAAATTTAAAATATACATTTTTTCATTTTTTTTTGCTGCCCGACCCGAAGATCGAACCTGGGACCTCAAGAAGTCAACCCCGACGACAGACAGGTAAACCACAGAGTTGATAGTAGTGGTTTAACTATTATTACGTATCGTCCATTATGGAATCATTCGCTATTTTTCATGAAAAGAAGTATCAAATCGCGACGTGGTACATAATGAAACAATTGCTGTCTTTTATTGCAGTTTTACTGTGCTTAATTATAATGTTATAAGTCAGTGAATCTAAAATCTAAAATACTAAAATAAAAAAATACTAAAATCAAACGCATGAACTTAACTTATAGGTATTATAGAAAAAAAAATGGTAAGTAAAAGTAAGTAAGTATCTTCACGCCCATATCCCCGAAGAGGTAGGCAGAGGCACAACCAGGGCACCCACGACTAGCCCAAGATACTAAGTCCCATAATGTGATAGGTGGCAAGCCTATCGCCAACCGGGCACGTTTCCAATCCCGACCAACATTTTTTTATTAGAAAATTGGAAAAATCCAATTTTCTTTTTGTTGGTCGACCCGGGATTCGAACCCGAGACCTCATGCAGTCAAGTCCAACAACCGGACCGCTCGACCACAGAGGCGAAAAAAATGGTAATTCAATTTAATATATTATATTATGTAGATAACACTATTACTACGTTATGAAATTAAACAAAGTTTTATTATTATAATTATTTATTATTATGTCAGTGAATAAGCACACAACTCTCCGGATAGTAAGAAAAAAAGTCATCTATGGGCACCAAAAACCAGTCCACTCGTGTGCTATAAGGCATGTTGACAGGAAAAGATACTTAACTGGGTAAAGCGGTAATTACGAGTGATGCAAGCGGGCAATAGGTGCGTACTATCTCGACTCCAACAATGAAAAGTTATGCTATTTATATAAAACGAGTGGTAGAGTAATATGCCAGCAACTTTCCGGATAGACCCGTCTTACCCTTCCTTTCCTGCCACCAGCATGACAGTCTTCCGCTCTGGATTGTAGGATAGCCGGTGTACTGGCACAATTGGCCTAACACCCTACAGGACAACGACGCATCTATAACATCTATAATGTCAATAGGCCACGGGTATCTCTTACTATATAACATAGCCGTTCGCTTCTTGTGCTTGTTGGCTGTCTTATGACATAAAAGAAGCGTGCTTCTAAAACACAAAAAAAAAAACAATTATATCACTATGATATAAACACTGTCGTGACTTTGGCAAGAATCGTAAGGAAATTTAATTTAGGCGCTGGGGATTGCCAAGTTATCTAGCTGCTCAGGAACCTTGTCAAAAGGAGAAGAATCATGTTATTTTGAGTATGAGTTTCTTGCCTTGACAGATTTAATATCTGATTAAA
This sequence comes from Calephelis nemesis, assembly GCA_002245505.1. Classification (NCBI taxonomy): domain Eukaryota; kingdom Metazoa; phylum Arthropoda; class Insecta; order Lepidoptera; family Riodinidae; genus Calephelis; species Calephelis nemesis. The sequence continues at coordinate 408,343 of NJDD01000783.1, forward strand.
ACACATAGAAATAAGAGAGATCAATCTATAGACGTTCGGACTTGAACTACCAATTCCTAGTTAAACAAAAAAAAATACCTACTTACATTTGTCATCGCATCTGCATGGGTCTCTACTAAACTATTAGCAGGATCGTTCCACCATATCGTCTATATTCTTGCCAGATTTGAATGTAAGAAGTTAGAATCGTTAAGTCATATCAAGAGATACAGATAAAAAATATTTCGAAAAATGTAATCAAAATGGCGACTGTAAGGAGAAGTTTGAATTTATTTTGCAGATAATTTTTAGCTTTCGTTAGCGTTTTTGTTAATCTTTCTTTATTGAATTATGAGTTTAAAATAAGTATTAGTGGTGATCTCTATAACAGACTGTCTGAGTACACAGGAATTCGCTCAGTTTACTTTCTAAAGCAACTGTTGCTGTACCGCTTTAACATATCAATGACACTTTCGCCTCAGATACAAACGTAATAGCTCCAAATCACATAACGAAAATTATATGTGTTGATTAGCATTAAGAAAACTACATATAACTTTTACTATCTGCAAGCCTCGTAAGCAGTGAGGCTTTGACATTCTCTAGGTAACAGGAAAGCACTAAACATTAAAATTTTCATAAATATAGCATTCTTTTCTACGTTCACTGTAATTTTGTTGCATTTATCGTGTCTTTTGTTGTTTATTTTGACTATAAGTACCAGTATTTAAAACAAGTTTCTGCTTTTAGAATAACTTATTTCACCTAGAATGATGCATTTTTTTTAAGAACATAAGTTTGCTATGAAAAATCAATGCCGTGACTATAATGCCGCCTTTGTATTTCTTAGTTAAAGTTTTATTTGTTAATTTTTATTTTATCTGTATTTGTTGCAAAATAAAGAGTTATTCTCCTTTATATGTTTTTTGCTAACTTAATAAAGTTAACAGTATATTATTTTACAATTTAATTGGTATAAATTTAAGCCCGCTATTAGCCCTAAATATGTTTTTTGCATATGTCTTTGTATATATACGCAATATGACAACTTCCTCAATTCCAACAGCTTAAACTATTCCTACTGCCTTAATGACAGCACTGTTTTGACTTGATTTCGAGAGTGCAATAGCTGGTAATCTACTTACGCAAAAGGCTGGAAATCCTAATCTCAGGTTTATCACAGTTGGCGACGAGTTTTTTTTCTAGATACGTCTAAACAGCTACTTTTATTTTGGTTACTTTTAGTTACGTACGTAAATACGTAGTATCGTTTACGTTATGTCAGTCTTATGCTCTTAATTTTGCTGACCTTGAAAACTTGTCGTTTACTTCTAGTGGTCTTCTGTCAGTTATACGGCTACTTCTATCGTAATATTGTTCTCTTATATATTCTTCAAAACCTTTTCTACTTGTGATTTTTTTTGTTGCTGTGAATTGAGATGACTATTAAAGTACTACATTTTATTTTCAGCTTTTATTTTTTTATTGTATGTTTGCAGTCGGTATACAATATGTTTAAATTTATGTCTCTCGTTTTTTTTCATCTATAGGTGACTTTTAAAAGACAAGATTCCATTTAAATATATTTACATACACTCACACAGTATCACAAACACAATCACACTATACCTCAAACATATTATTTAACACAAATTTCATATTGCATCCCAAATATTCTTTCTGTAAGTTTTTTTTCCTATTCTAAATACATTGACCATTGACCATTTTTGTTTTTAGATGGTATTGTTTTATTTCATAAACCACTCGTATAAATATTTTTATTAGCTAAGTGCTAAGTTATAAAAATATTAAATCTAAAATTATTCATAATTTGCAACGATTTCTGTGTATGTAATTAATATTTTGTAATACGCAATTATTAAAAAATATTAGACAAGGACAATGTACTTATATATTTGTTCATTAATAATAGTAATAATAATGTATTTGTAAAATATTTTTCAAGTACATGTTACAAAAGTTGCCTTTAATTTGTTGCCCCTATAAATATTAACAGTGCACATTTATGCCAGTAGATATATTCGCTTATTTAAATACATGGTTTCTTATGAGCTGAATTTGTGGACATATCAAGCATTCCTTTTTCATGTTCGTCTGTATGTTTTTTACGCGATTACTTAGTTAAATACCAATAAATTTTTATTGTTAGTTTTTGTAGTATGGGTAGATAGTATAATATAGTGTAATAATAATAATAATAATATTTATTGAATTTTAAATTTAAGCTGTTGCTGTTGTTAGGAGTCCTCTTTTAAGCATTAAGTACTTGTGTCAGACGACTCCGTTCCTCTCTAACTATATACATGGTTATAAATAATCATCTAAAATTTATTACAGAATTTGTTCTCTTTAGTAGATATAAGAGTGTGTGTTATGTGTGTGCATCTGTGTGTGCGTGTGTGTGTAATAAGAAATCACTTTTAACAATACAATTAAACAGTTATTAAATTTATTGCTGGCACAAAGATCCACTTTTTTATAATAAAATAAACATTACTCACTTAAAATTTGTATTTGACTATTTTCTTGTAGAGCTTCGAACTAATACAATTAAAAAGCACATAAAAAAGTAGTATTCAGTCATATTTAGAAGCCGAAATTGCATTGCAGGTGCTAGCATCCTGTAGGCCAACCTTCTTCTATACCAACTGAGTCTATAAAGAAAACAAAAGTATTAATGGGACTGATAATTCCTAAAATTTTATTTCTTTCAATCACATTAAATATTGGCAAGTCATCGCCAAAAACTATCACTGCAGCCATCATCCGGTGTCTTAAGAGAAATTTGTTTAAAATCACTCTAAATACTTTCTATAATCTCGAAACTCAAATATTTACTACCATGCATTTAATTGAAAGCTTGATTATAATTAACTGGTCAAAGATACATCTAGTTATATGGCTATAAAAACGTCTTGTGTGGAATATTACGTGACATTAATTCACCTTTTACTAAAGTTAAAATTCTGAAGCTGCAGAAAATCTCTTTATTCTTCTGGCCAGATCCTGTTTCATATGATAGAGTTGACCACTTTACATTAAGCCAATAAAAGGACAAATTAGAACAATTTCGTATTTATGTATTGATTAACTAATGATTAGCTAATGATTGACTAATCATTGATAGCGATTTTGTTTGTATAAGTGTAAATTAATGATAGCTGTTGTACGTACAATACGAGATCACCTTCAAATGCAACGCATTGCGAGGTTTAATCCTAAATGTTATTAGATTTCAGATGTCAGAGTTCGATTGCTATGAGGTTTATAACTACAATTAGTATTAATATACATTTTATTACAAAATATCTATTAGCTAAGCACATATCTTAAATTTAGAGATACATAGGAACTGATATCATGACTAATGTGATAGTAAAAATTCACAGAGGAAGTAAATTAAATAATAAAAATAAAAACAATTTAATATTTTACTTAATGACAGTTACAGAAGAAAGTGGTAGTCATTTTTATAATTACTCATTTTAAAAAGGCAACAATAATCGCATAGAATTGTTCCACACTCATAAGATGCTATCCTTCAGTTCAGCATAGTTTTATAATTAAATAAGTTGGTGACAATCTTCAGGTCCATATCCCTGCAGAGGAAGACCAAGGAACCACCAGTGCACCCACGATTAGCCGAAGATACCTATTCTCAAATTAAGATGGGTAGCAAACACATTGCTAACTAACCCATCCAGCCCCTGGACAACATAGATTTAAAAGAAAATTGAAAAAATAAGTTTTAATTGCCTCACGTAGAAATCGAACCTAGGAGCTCATGTAGTCAACATTAGTAACGCCAATACCCTAAACCACAGGGGCAACCAACCAAATGTCAACGTAATACATATTTATTCTATGAAAATTACAACAAGATGGCAAATCTTATAATGTTACCAATGCGTGCTATTTTATGGCTGGAACGTATGACCACTAGTGGAAGCCTATCGCTTTCCAGCCTTACCTTCCAGCATGAAAAACTACAATAACGAGCAATGACAATTTTTCGGTTGGAATAGATAAAGCAGTGACATCAAACTGTAATTAATTAAATTTTATTCGTGTACCTCTAGCGTGCGATGGGGTCATTACATTTAAACTCTTTAAAAAAATTAAGAGCATAATTTGACAAAAATGCTTCGTAAATTATCAAAAGCAATTTTGTCTACTATTTTCATGAACTAAAATATGCGTAATATAAATTTTCTTAATCGATTATTTAAAAAAAAAGACTTAACAATTTAACTACGTACTAACGAGAGAAACACTTACTTAGCTAAAATTTCACTTGAAAGAATAAACTGTGTGACGTTTTCGAAGCTTTTCAATGCGAGCTTTGTTAAACTTTAGAAAGTTGACACAGCTTTAAAAGAACCTTGAGTGTGTTCCATCTTTTTTTATTTATAAGAAAAGAACATACGAAAATCTATCTTTTTTAATCTGCTGCTACTATTTTCAATAACGCTATCAACTAAGTTATAGACTTTTTCAATGATCCCAATTGGTAAAACTACCTTACATTACTTTACTCCTACATAATGTCTACATTCTCCACTATTGACCGCCTCGTTGGTCGAGTGGCTAACGTACACGCTTAACTACGTCGACCAAACGCGAGCCTCGGGTTCGATTCCCGACGGAGGCATGCATTTGTGTGATGAACATTAAAATGTCTGAATTTCTGGGTCTGGGTGTTTATCAAATTTATTTTAGTATTCATTTTCTATTTATGTATTAGAATCGTTGACTAACCCCCATAACACAAGCATATAATTTGCTTACTTTGGGGTTAGATTCAATTCGTGTAACTTGTCCAGTGATATTTAATAATTATTGTTATTGTGTTCCGGTATAAGGATAATTGGTAAACTTATCGCAGCCTTAGGTTACTTAGACAACATTAACATTTTTGTTATTTCTAGATGATTGTGCCGTAAAGAAATACGTCTGACTAAATCCACTGATAACAAAAACAACAAGATTGACCAAGCGCCATATTTAAACGTCGACCATGCTTACTTCCTTTACTCACTAGACAGGTATCTAGAAAGTTTCCTACGCTTCAAACACCCCTTCCATATCCACCATCTTCTAATTGTTTTATTTAGGTTAAGGATTATTTATATTGAGTGAGTCTGACTAATCCATATAGAAAACAAGTTATCGAGATCCACTTTCGAATTGATATTGCAAATGCAGTTGTCTGGTCTACATTCACTTGAACTATCGATGACAGAACAGTTAACATTGACAAAAACTGCCTAGGTAAACATAATTATTGTGTCTTAATAAATTAGTAACTATAAATTTTAATGATTGAAATTGTTCATAATAATTTAAGTTGAAATAAATGTAAAAAATCGAAACTTATGTAAAATCATACATGAAAAGGTTATTTTTTTTAGCTTTGAACAAAAAATGTTTTAAAGTAAGAAAATACCTTGTAAAAAGGCGAACTTTTGTTTATATTTAGGTTTTTTTGTGCTTTAATTACATAAAATTTTAATTTTAAATTAGATGTCAGCATTTACGGGTCCGGGTGTTTATTAAATTTATTCTTGTATTTCTAAGTATTAGATTCGTTGGCTAACACCTATAACACAAATCACATATTGGCTTGCTTTGAGGTTAGATTTTATTTGTTTATTTTGTCCAAGGATATTTATATATTTAGAGAATTCCACTCTATGTTCACCTTTTTTTAAATAAACTTGTAACTTCCCACTAAACACTTATTAATTTCTGTGTAGTTTGCAAAAAAATAATGAAAAGTGTAAACGGTTGACTTAAGCGTAACAAAAAACTGTATTAGGGGCAAGTGCAAGTGTTGTTTAAAAGAGTTTGAAGAAAAGATGACTTACTGGCGTTGAGGAACTTTGTTAATGATAAATATGTAAACATTTTACAAACTATCTCAAAAAGATTGTATTATTTATAAACTGCTCATTACATGTTCAAACTCTTCGTTTATTGTTACATTTACCAAACATCTAAAACAATATGCCTTAATTTTCTCTTTAATAATCATGCATCATTTTTATAATCACAATGGACATTAACAGTTACCGTAACAGTATGACCATTAAGATAAAGTACCTATTTCTTAATTTATTTTTTATTACATTGGAAGCTAAGATTTCCTGATGGTGAGAAATTCACGCCGGTTAGAGACTCCAAAGGTGCTAATAGTAGCGATGCCAAACTGAGGCTAGGAATGCTAGTCCATAGACAAAGTAGGTTTACCGGCTACTTTTGAACCGGAACACGTCAATGGCAAGCACTGATACTATGGCAGCAGGAAAAGGAATCCGGACAAGTCGCTATGAAACTCTACCACCTAGTCAGATGTCATGATGATATTGACGGAAAGCCTATGTTCATCTTTTATGAGCTACCTGGCAGGAAGCCAGATGGTCTATTCTGCATAGAAGCCAACACAGAGTAAACTGGGTACACCATTCGCGAAATTTCTGAAGGTTGATCAACCTATAACCTATTCCTGAGGTTTCTATTGTGCAATTATGTAACTATCTTTTATAATATGTAAATAAGCATATTTAAAATATAAATATTTTTAATACTAGAGTCTAGACAAAACAAAAAAAAAATAATTGTTACAACCATTTTCAAAAAGATTTTAACTTTTAAGAATTTAAACGTAAATTGCAATGAACACTTTGAACAAAATTACGTCATTAAAAAAATTAGCGCACGTTAATGTCAGTAAGCGAAAGTGTTCGTATTTCGGAGACCGCTAAGAAAAGACTTCAACGCGCGCCGTTTGTGCACTCATTATACAAGTTCGTTGGTTGCTAGCGTCGATATTCATATTTTCATATCGATTTATAAAGGTACAGACATATTTATAATCACGAAAGATTTCTGAGTCTTGATCCGGTATTTTTTTATGATATTGGAAGGCAAACAAGCAGACGGATTCCTGATTCCAAATTCATGCCGCCTAGAGACACAAAAGGTAATTTAAAAGTAATGGTGCGTTGCCAACCTGAGGCTGCGATGTTAGGGCTTGAGCAAAAGTAAGTTTACCGGCTACCTTATACTCCAAACCGGAACACATCACGACGTTACAGCGGCAGGAATAGGTAAGGCGGTTGTACCAATCTGGGTGAGTCGCTGCGAAACTCTACCACCTAGTCAGATGTCACGGTGCTAGTGATGAAAAGCTTATACTGGCCTTTTATAAGCTGCCTGGCAGGAAGGCAGATGGTCTATTATACGAAGGATCTCGGACCAACACGGGGTCTTTCAGTCAAGAGGTGGGGTTAATTCTATTGAGTAGAATAGACAATCAGCCGTCCTTCCAGGCAGATCGTGAGAGAAAATATTACTAACTGAATCAGGCGTCACTTTGCAGAAATCCATTATAACAAATGTAGAATAAGCCTTTGTTTTGCTGATTGCAGGCACTATCCTAATGAACGTTCCCACCTCAGTGACCAGGCTACTAATAAAGCCAACCTTCGGAAATTAATCCAAATTGCATGTATCCAAATTGCATCTTCGCATGTAACAACCCTACCATACATTCCTTCCACTACTGTAACCAGACCATGAATAGAGTCCGAACCGTAAAATAAACCAAATTGTCACATCCCTCGCCAGCCTTGTCGAAGAAGTCGCACTCAAACTCAAATTGAGCTTATTCTACCCTGACTTATGTCTTGAAAGCTGAGAAAAATTGATTTGATGCAGTCTTGACTAAAGGAAACAATCATTTTAAACGTTAAAGCGTGCGTGACATGTGACATATATGATTTGTAGACTACAAAATTATTGTGAATTAATATTCATGTGGAGCCTAACCCGGTGGGGTAGAGAGCGGTAGTTCCAACCTATTGTTTGTATCCACTTGCGTGTCTCGACAGTTTGTAATCGTCATGATAGGCAGTATTATAATTAGGATGTATTAAATGTTGTATTCATATCGTCAAATTTTCATATTTATCGCCTCTTGATTTTATATATTTAATTACCGTCTCTGTGATCTAGCTTCCGGCGGCGGACTTGACTTTTTGAGGTCCCGGGTTCGATTCCCGGGTCGGGCAACAAAAATAAAATTTGGTTTTTCCAATTACATTTGACTGACGAATGACGATGCTTCACCAGTTAAGCTACAATGAGTTTAATCAATTCGTTAAAATCTCAATTGTTTTCTTAATGACTGAAATTCCAGGTTACTTTATTTGTGACTAAATCAATAGCTATAATGTAATAAAAAAATATTTTGGAACATACAGCTAGTTTTGAGTTTAATTCGTAAACACAAAACTAACACATAAACGACAAAAACTATTATTCATTTTACCAGACATAAAAGTAACACCATAACTAGTATGAGTAATGTAAACGGAAATTGGTAATAAACTACACCTATTTTTCCCCCGGTTTGGTCCGGGTTCGCTGATAGACCAGGCAGTTTGTAAGAAACGAACACAGGTTAAAAAACAGGTCAGCACCAACAAGACCACTGGTAGTAGAGTGCTGTGCAGCAACTCGCCCGGGTAGGGATCCACTTCCTGACTTATTCCTGCCACCACAGTGACTCGGTTACGTCCCGGTCCGAAGGGTAGGGTAGCCGGTAGACTTGCACAATAAGCCTAACATCCTGGTCACAGGACAGCGACGCACTTATAACAGCTATGGTGTCTATAGGCTAAGATTGTCTCTTACCATCAGAAGACCCGTGTGCTTGTCCACTGACCTATCCCAAAAAAAACTACGTAATTAATAAATCACTAACACTACATAGTATAAAACAAAGTCACTTCCTCTGTCCTTATGTCCATTTGTATGCTTAAATCTTTAAAACTACACGACGGATTTAATGCGTTTTTTTATTTAATTTGATGCAGTTTAATGGATAAAGTGATTAAAGAGGAAGGTTTATATATGTATATTTTATAACCATGCGAAGCCGGAGCGGGCCACTAGTATAAGTACCATGTTAACAGTTTCTAAGAGACAGTCACGTGTAAGTTAGTACCCACTTACTGTCTTAAGACTGGGTCGTTATACTAATGAGCAAGTCTACCGTCCGGAGAGGGTAACGCTGAAGACTGTCATGTCGTCAAGACTAGATAAGTTAGCCTAGTTTCAGCACAACACTGCAACATCAGTGTTGTTAGGATGAGCCTATGCTTGCCTATTACGAGCTGCCAGGTAGGCAGGCTTATTCTACACAGGAGATACAAACGGGTTAAAATATTAGCATCAGTCATCTAACTACTATTTATCATCTTTATATATTATAAATATATTAATTTGTATACTGCACGCCATACTACCATTAAATTAGTTCAGCCTAATACAATAACTGTGAATTCGCAAGTAAAACCTCAGCCATATCTATACTAATATTATCAATAAAAGTCTGTCTGTGTGTTAAGCTTTCATGGCTGTACCACTAAACCGATTTTGATTAAATTTGTTATGCATGCAGTAAAAAGCTAGCCAAAAGCATTACAATGGGGAATAAACATTTATGAAAATTAACAATATTTTTAATATTTTACACTTTTCAAAGTTCTCAACTTCTATGAGAGACGGTACATTTTTCTTATCGCACGTCCATATTTTGATCAACATGTGAACTTTTGTTTTGGCAATACCCACATTGTTTATCTTACATTAGATAATTAACTGTTGTTCTTTGAAATAGAGTGAAAAGAAAGTCTTAATAGTGCGAACAGCTTGAGAAATAACTGAAATGAGGTGTTAATTAAAATATAATTTTGAATGCCCGCGAGTCCCTAATCGTAATTGTAAACGGATGCGCATTTCTATACAAAGTTAAATCTAACAAAACTAGCACGTAAGCATTGTTTCAAATAAAAAATCCGACTACCTAAAACAAATATTTTTTCATAATTTCTGTTTCTTGTGAATATTTTTTAAAGTATCTTCACGCCTATATCCCTGAAGTGGTAGGCAGAGGCATAACCAGGGCACCCACGACTAGCCGAAGACACTAAGTCCCACAATGTGATAGGTGGCAAGCCTATCGCCAACCGGGCACATATCCAATCCCGAGCAACATTTTTTTATTAGAAAGTATATTCACGCCCATATCCCCGAAGAGGTAGGCAGAGGCACAACCAGGGCACCCAAGACTAGCCGAAGACACTAAGTCCCACAATGTGATAGGTGGCAAGCCTATCGCCAACCGGACACATTTCCAATCCCGACCAACATTTTTTTAATAGAAAATACACTTAACGCAATAAATTCAATAATATTGTATAATATTTGCATTCCAATACTTGCATTCGAATCGTTAAATATATGTAATATGCTATATCCATTCAATCCATCCAAGTCTGTCTATCTGTCTGTTACGAGTTTACGGCTGAACCAATTTGAATCAAATTTGATATACTAAGAGTTAGACACTTACGTTGAACAAATGATATTTAAAAAAATCTTTAGAACTATTATGGGGAATAGAAGTTTGTATGATAATCTTTTCTACGCTAGCGAAGTTGCAAATAATCATCTCACCGTCTTACCTAAAAATCACATTACTGGCACCATTCCATCCTTATCAAAATCGGTACATCCATTCTAAAGTTACGATGCCACAGTCAGACATCCACAGATACCTCAAGTTCCTTTTCCGACTAGGGAAAACACGTAAATAGCCGTGAACGTATATTGGAAATCTTCTGCTTTTAAACAAAAAAGTCATCATCAAAATTTGATTATTTGATTTCTGAAAAAAAAATATATAAAAGATAAACATCAAAATTCAGATTCTCCGTTTTGGATATTGGTTGAAAAGTAAAGAACATTTGTATCGCTTCGTCATGTAACCGGTTGATCAAAATATTCGGAAGCGAGACTAAATTCACTTTCATTTTAGTTTATTGCTGACGTATTTATTTATATCGGAAGATTTACGTTTCCAAATGTAATTTTTCTTTTCTTGCTGCTGATTTTATACTTTGTGTAGTTAGTTACGTTTTGTGTAAAAACTTTATAATTATTCATAGAACAATGAATACGTTACTACACAATTTATTTAAGGGAAGGCAAACAAGCAGACTGATTTCCTGATGGTAAGAAATTCACGCTGGCTAGAAACACCAAAGATGGTAATGGCGCGTTGCCAATCTGAGGCCGGGACGTTAGGCCTCAAGCAAAAGTAAGTTTAATGGCTACTTTATCCTCTGAACACGTCAACGGCAAGCACATTTTGGCGGCAGGAATAAGTAAGGCAGTGGTCCACATCCGGGTGAGTCGTTCCTTAACTCTATCACCTAGTCAGATGTCACGGTGCTAGTGACGGTAAGCCTATGCTCGCCTATTACGAGCTGCCTAGCAGGAAGGCAGATGATCTATTCTGCAAAGGTGCCCGGACCAAAATGGGAAAAACTATGTCAAAGTTATTCCAGCAGTGGACCCATAACGGATAACGGAAGTTGTAATATATCTAAAATAGAACACAAAGTTGAATTTTAGAAACTTCTAGATTTAAGAGCTTATGCACATACCACAGAAAAAGCAATGAAGCCCTTTGATTTTACGACCTATTGATTTTAATACACACAATGTTTGATTAAGACTAATATGTCAAAGATGCATTACAAAAGCTGAGACTAGGGTGTTAAGTTTCTTGATTAAATTTACCGGACACTAAAACCTTCTTAATCGGAAAACGATATTGACTAAGTTTGTTCTGTTTCATTTTTACACCAAAAACGTATTAAAGTAGGATTATACCTTAGATATCTTCCATTGAACTAGCTGTTTTTGTTAATTGTGAATAGTTTTTTTTTCTCTTTTGATGTTTTTTTTTTGCTAAATTATTTCACAGTTTATCTGCAGTTTTCGTTTCCACTTTTATCCTATCCTATTAATGTTATAAATGCAAAAGTTTGTATGTTGGTTTGCTTGTTACTTTTTCACGCAAAACCTGCTCAACCAATTTTCTTAAAATTTGGCACATACATGGAGGGTAACATGGATTAACACATAGGATAGTTTTTATCCTGAAAAAGGTTCCTGTGGGACCAATAATCAAGCGGGCAATGCCGCAGGCAATAGCTAATAAGCCATAATAATTAAAGTTATGTAAAACCGTGTACGTAAACTAGTAGATAACAAATTTGTTGGTAGATGAAGGTATTCTGTAGAGACAGTGTTCATGTCTGAAATGTCAACCTAAATTAACTCAGGGCTTTCCAGAGCCGTCTGGGCGTCACCGGAAAACCAGTTGCAGCAACTTGTCCGCTGAGGTAAACTCGCTGCAATTATATCAAAAGCTGTTCCAATCAAAAGTTTGTCACAGTGTTAGTAAACTGGAGCACTTCGCTAGATTAAATGGCTATATGATATAAGCTTTTATTTAACTTGCAATATATGTCAGTCCGGTTGGAATTTTGTTATTCAATTTTAAAGCAGTTGAGGATCAATCGATTGAGCTGGTTTTTTGGCATCCACACTTAAGCTCAATGACAGTGGAATTGAATATGTTATAATGGCGCTGGTATGATGATGGAGGTGGAAGGTCATCGGAGCTCCTAAAATTCCCATCTTTATCCTATTGTGTTTGAGCTAATACGATACGTCTCGAATAATACTTCTCAAGTCTACTGCTGAAAACACCCTTTACAAATAAAAATTCACTACTTTTTGTAAAAAAAAACGTAATACTCTTAAGTAAGTATGTCGATTGGTACTTGCGTATTTGTGTTATTTTGCAAGAAACTCAGATATTTCTTTCTGTCTTCTCCTGCTCTTTCCATCTGAATAAAATTACCCCATGTTGGTTCAAGCTACTGAGTAGTATAGACCATATTAGTAGTATTACCCACAAGACCACTGGTGTGCAGCAACTTGCCCGGGTAAGGATCCACTGCCTTACCGATTCCTGCCACCATTATGACTGTGCCATGAGCTGGTTCGGAGGGTAGGTTAGCCGGTAGACGCACAATAACATCCTGGCTGTAGGGCAGGGACTTTATGCAACGGTCGTATTTACAATTGAGAGAGCTAAGTACTTGTTCTACCTTACGACTTATACTTGTACCTACTAAAAATGTTTTCTATTGTTTAACTTTATCACGCATTTAAAGTTAGTTATTGACCGAAAAAAAACATTTATCAAAAAAAATAGAAGGAAATTGAAATCGCAATTTCGTCTATCGCCAAAGATGTAATTATCAGTAGCTTAACTGGTAAAACTACAGCAGCGATTGACGATATTGCTTATTTAATTTCTGTATAAAAAAAAACTAAAAAATCATTTATTTTTTTTTGAAAATGGGTCTAAAATGTGACAATTTATCCCGAATAAAAGATAAAAAAATTAATATCCCTAAACACAAACACTGTTTAACCAGTATGTTCACATTTAAAACTAAACAATAATCTCGCATTTACTGCGTTTCAACGATGCATTCTGCTCCATCTTACAAAAGGGTAACGTCTAACATACATACATACATACATATCTTCACGCCAAGTTCCTTAGGTAGGCAGAGAGTATCAAGTGCCAGTCCTCACGATCCTGACAAACCTGTCTTGCTTTCTTTACGTTCATTACCCTTTTCATACAAACACGCCGGTTTCGGAGATTCTTGACACCACCCTTGGATAAAAGTAGTATATAAAGCGGGTAAGCTCTTCTATGCTATTTTGTAAGCGCTGGAAATTTCTACGGACCCACGAAATGATTTTCTGCGATATCACTAGTATCAAGTCGCGTGATACAATTTGGTATGAGTGGATCGAGAAGAGATCTATAATTTTGTTAATGTTATTCATTATATTTTCATAAAGAATGTAATTTCATTTTAATAATAATATGTCATGCTGATATAATTTGTAACTTGGAAATATTATGAGACGTGATCAGTAATTAAGTTAGTGGTTTTAATTTATTCCATAATTAACACATTTTTTTCAATAACTAAGTAATCGTTACGTCTATTTCACCGAAATGTTAGTCAAAGTTACAATCAGAGCACCCAAGACAAGCCCAAGATACTCATTCCCACAATGTGATTTCTATGTGGAAAACCTATTACTAACCGGGTAATCTCGAGCAATTTTGTTGAATTGAACACATTTTCTTTTTGTTGCTTGACCTATGATCGAACCCAGGACCTTATAAAGGCAAGCCCAATACTGGCAGCTAGACCATAGGAGCGTAATTTTTTTTTGTAAATGATTTCAATATTTTTTCTCTTATTTCTTTACTTCTTTTTTTTTATTTCAGCACGGCTATGATGCGAGCTCAAACTACCTCCACAACTTTCTCACGAAATACTATATCTTGTGGCTCTTACATGCATATCACGTGCCACAGAACGATCACCTTATTTAGTTTCATTGTAATTTATTCACTAATCATTGGACAGTTTAACTTCTTGCCATCGTAGACATTATGGTAGACAAAGATTTCTCTCTAAAGTACTTCAAAGTTTAAGTTGACACTATAATCTGTACTACAGTGTCACAAGTACTGTAAGTTTGGCTTAAACCACAGTATTTCAGTATATGTTAATAATATGCGAATATCTTTAATTGCTAGCCTGCTAAGCTAAAGATGATCAGGGCTGACACTTCTCCAAACTTCCCGTGTTCTTACCCACATCAAGGTAAACGCGCGATGACCTTTAATTTTAAACACCCGAAATATATAATATTCTACATTTTTTTTCTTTCTGTCCTTCTTTCTTTTTTGTCTTTATAAATATAAAACGATAAAATGTACTAATGTAATAAAAATGACTTAGCTAAATCGGTCCGTGCATTCAGGGATAATGATGCCAAGACGACGCGAAATGAGGATTCATTCTTACGATTATATACATATTAAAATCTAGTAAATGTATAGTCTTTGATATATAACAGATAAGAAAATAACGGACAGCGTCAAATATACTACACTTATGTATACTTAACGCTGATCGTTTTTTTTTCTAGAGATAAATATTTAATTACTTTAGCACGAGGAAATATCCACGAGCAATATTTGGATGATAACATAATTATTCAAAAGTAATTATATGTACGGCCAATTTCTATAGCATAAAAAAGATAATGAGATTAGCCTAATTTAGATCGGTTACCAGATAACTGCTATTTTTGAATCTATATATATAAAAGAAAGTCGTGCTAGTTACACTATATATAGCTCAAGAACGGATGAACGGATTTGGGTGAAAATTAACGGGGATAATTTAGAACCAGGAGACGGACACATTATATTTTTATCACCATCGTCTGCGAGAAAACTAGAAAACAACATTTAAATTTTCCTACATAAATTGTACGGGTGAAACGAAGTTCAACGAAACAGCTATAAATTAATAAATATATCTTAGCAACAAAACGAAACAAACTCTAGTAGGCCCATATCTAACTACAGATAGTTTATTGAAAATGGTCGTGAAACACTGTGAGATGTCAAGATAAATGTAGTACGAATATTGTACCCTATTAATATATTAATATGTATTAATGTTGAAGAGCACCTGAAAGTGTTTTAATGGATTCTCTTAAAACACTTGCATTTGCAAACAAACAAACGTAGGCTTTTGTTTCAACCCCGAAATGATTATTATAGGGGATGAAAATAGTAAGTATTCTACGCTGACGAAGTCGCGGCCAAACGTGCGTGCGTGCTGTTGTTTGTCTTGCTTTCAGGATGCAACGAACCATGTTATAGAAGATTTTTAATGTGTGCAGTATAGTCAGGAGGTTGGAGAGTGGTATGGGGTATATTTTATCCCAACGTTTACATGGGTTTCCACGGGATACCTAAATTACTTGAATAAGCGGGTATAGCCGCGGGTTGACATCTATTTTACATATTTGCTGATGTAAACACCAACAAGTGTTTGTATATAGTACTAGCTGACGTGTTCCGGACACGCTGTTCTGCTATTTTTTTGTGATTTTTTTTAAAAAAATGGGGTGAGTCAATCTTATCACTTATGGGTATGAAACAAAGATAGTAGCCGATTCTCAGAACGTACGTTTGCCCGCGACTTCGTCAGGCGTAGAATACATACGATTTTCATACAAACTTAAACTCATCCCCTATAATAATCCTTTCAGGTTTGAAAAAAAAATAGCCTATGTCTGGACTTAAATTTTTAGAGATATGCATATCACACTTTATCAAAATCGGTTCAGCACATCATCCTTAAAAGAGGAACAGACACACAAGCAAACAAACTTTCTCATTTACAATGGGATAGCTGGATGCACAAGTAAGTCGCGTCGGCTGAGATGATAATAACGAAGTATTAACATAATTAAAATACTTTTAATACAAACTAGGTAAATAGTAACAAATCTTCATTCTACTTTTTAATCAAATTACATAATTATTCAAGACATAATGATTATATTTAATTAAATAAGTAATTATTTTGGTGATATAATTTGTGTTCCGTTAATATTTGAGGTGATTGACCATTTAATTAACATAATACTAACTCAAATACTTTATTTTTAAATGTGTGTTGTTAAGCTTACAATGCAATTATTGGTGTTATATTCTTTAAAGTTTAAAAATATTCTTTTTTAGTTTTGAATGTAAATTATAATAAAATAATTAAGTCTTTTGACTACCGACTAACCTCCCCTACATACTGGAATACGACAATTAATTACGTTTACGTCAACCGGATGCCATGATCTGTCATAATGTTTAAGTTAAAACTAGATTAAAAATGAAAGTAATTTCAATAATAGAATTAAACGCTAAGGAATAAATGTTGCAACATTACTTTATAATAAAGTTTTCCATTTTTTCTAAGCTAAACCCTGCCTGCTAACATTAGCCTTCGTCAGTAAAACAGAAAAAAAAACAATGAGGAACGTACAATATGTGTAAATGTTATCGTGTTTGTCTATAGCAACTAAACAACAGTAGTGTCGAAATTTAGTCACGGGTAATTTACATCATGGTTAAATTTTATGCAACCCTCGACTATTTATAGTAGGTTGTCCACAAAATTATCAACCAATGGCATTGTAAAAAGCTATAAAAATTCCAAGAAGCCTTTCTTAAACTATAGAAAGGAACAAGAAGACGTATTTTTAGCGCATAGACACTGCGCTTTAGTGTGTTTTTACACACTAAAGATAGTGCGGTTCTACTAAACTAATTTATTTAAGCTCATGTAAGTTTACTGGGTGCCTTTTTCTAGAAAATGAAACACGATAATGGCGAGTTCTGACTTTATGTCAGTACAAATAGGTAAAGCAACCTGTACCAACTAGTCTGTATTC
Organism: Calephelis nemesis; assembly: GCA_002245505.1. NCBI lineage: Eukaryota > Metazoa > Arthropoda > Insecta > Lepidoptera > Riodinidae > Calephelis > Calephelis nemesis. The sequence continues at coordinate 425,617 of NJDD01000783.1, forward strand.
TGTATTGAAGCTTGTTAACGATGGTTATGATGAAAGGAATAAATAAAATAAATAATATAGCCAAAACGAAAAGCAGTAAGAAGGTAGAGCAGTATATAATAAAAAAATTACAAGTAAAAAAATCTCTTGCAGTCGAAATGAGTAATGACAGTCATTTTTTTGTGATAATGGAACGCCAATAAGCAGACGGATTTCTTGATGGTAGGGAATTCACGCTGCCTAGAGACACCAAAGGTGGTAATGGTGCGTTGCCAACCTCAGGCCTTGATGTTATACCTCGAGCAAAAGTAGGTTTACCAGCTACCTAACCCTCCGAATCGGAACACGACAACGGCAAGCATTGGATGTTATGGTGGCAGGAATAGGTAGGGCGGTGGTACTAATCCAGGCGAGTCGCTGCGAAACTCTACCACCTAGTGGGATGTCACGATGTTAGTAACGGTAAACCTATGCTCGCTTGTACGAGCTGCTTGGCATGAAGTCAGATGGTCTATTCTGCAAAGGAGCCCGGACCAACACAGGGGAATGTCATGTTTTGGTGCCGACTTGATTGTATCCCGGCTGCAGGACAGCAACGTACCTATAACATTTATGGTGTCTATAGGCAACGGTTGCCTCATACCTTTAGGAAGTCTATGTGTTTTTTCGCTGTCTTATCATATAAAAAAATTATATGCGTAATTTACATTCAACGTACTGGTGATAGTCAAACTGAACCAAAACGCAGAACAATTTCCACTCTTGTTGGATTCTGATTAATTACAGAAAACAAGAAAATGCCAACTGGCAGGTAGGTAAGTAAGGTAAGCTCCTTAGAAGCGAGCATCGCTATGCTGCTAGCTAAATCAGTGGTAAAGTTCTCCGATGACTCTCCCATTAAAGATACTTTCTTACTAGACGGTCTGTATTTCTTACTATATTGAACTTAAATAAATACTTAATATAAAGATACCCCTGGACAAACTAACAAAGTAAAAAAAATACTTTTCTTATGGATGTTAGTCAAGAATACTAATTCATAGAAACACTAAAATCCATGAATACATATATTTATGTTCATCAAACAAATGCCTGCCCCTTTCAGGAATCAACCCCAGAGCCTTGCGATTTGTCGATGTAGTTAAGCATTTACGCTAACCCGTCAGCCAACGGTCTGGTCTATAAATTAAATCATAAACTAATCACATCAAAAAAGATATTCATTAATATTTCGTTCAAAGAATGTTTCATTGTCTACATTATTTTTTAGTCCAATAAGTTTTCAGTGAACTGGAACCGGATGCAATAAGTGAAGTAACTATCGTAAAAACACGTATCGATAATGAAAATATTTTTCCTTACAACTGGTCGATAAACGAGGCGATCGCTTTTGTAATACGTATATTACATACAGCCTTATACGGAAACTTTCGAATAAAGACATTTCAAAATGAAACGGAAATATCGTAGTCGACAATTTTATCTGTGGCAGAATTAAATCAGTCTTGTCGTGATTGTAACCACACTCATGGCCGGCATTTAGAAAGCGTAAGATACGATTATAACTCTTATTGGGTAATTAGTAAAGGTTATTATAATTATGCAAAACCTACCTTTATTGTTCTGGTTAATAAACTTTATAATCACTGATAAACTAATGTGTTCACCATTGTTTATTTTTCACTATACAAAAAACACCGTTGCCACTAAAAAAAAACACATCACTCATTCCCGCTCAGACATTCAAATTTACGTTCAAAATTAATTTCCGTCAAAAATTTCGTTAAAGAATGTCACTGTCGACGTCGCAATTCGAACTAGCTTTGCAATTGTCGCGCTTTGAGGCTTTTACGCGCCAGTGCACAACTATTGCAGTGAAATAATTTTACGATTTTTGAACGCAAGTTTGAATTTTGGCGGGAACGGTGCGTACGTCAAGCGTACGTAGAGTTGGTTGTAGACGCGAGGACCGGTCGATGCGCGGGTTGCGACTGCGGTCACTTTTGCCTTCAGAACAGTGACCAGCTGGCGGATTTGGTTACGACGTGTTAGCCGTGATATTTGCACCACCACCCTAGTATGAACCGCACCACCAGGCTACAATCACTTGTACAAAGACCTGAAACAGGTCATAATACACTGGAGTCTATATAAAGCAAAAATATTGAAAACAGAACAAGTTCTGTTTATGACAAGACGAATTATTTTTAGCAAGTTTGAAAGGGAAATAAGGGGATGAATTTCCAAATGGTAGGAAACGCATACCATTTTAAAAATGTCTTGCAAATCTGGGAATGGGAAGTTTCTGCACAATTTGATATAGGTGTTTTTTTTTTAATTATCAATTTTAAAAACTATTTCAAGGAATAGATACTGTTCCTCAACTTATTCCAATAATCAAAAACTGAAAATAACCGCCAAGGTCTTGGTTTTATAAAAATGGGTATCAGCCTATTACCTAATAAGTAGGTACCTACCTACTTACGCTCTTAATGACCCCATAAATGGACGGAATCGGTCTACTACCCAGTAGAATAAAGTAAAAAATAGAACTGGCAACCGAATGAAACTAACGGATTACTTGGGTATAAATATTACAAATAAAACTAAACCCCTAAAATGAATTTGTAATATGGAGTAGGTAGATAATATGAAGGACTTCCAAAACAAATTATTCTTATTTTTACATTTACTTGGAAATACCAACAATTTTTATATCAGAATAAAAAATTGTATATACCTCCCTAATATGCTGAAATGTCTTGCAATTGTTTTTATTTTATTTTGAAAATGGCAAAAGGTTCATGTTCGGCTTATATATTTTTTGATTATGTTAATCGATTTATTTGTCATTTTTTAACCGATTTGAAAATTTATTAATTTATATTTCATCTTACAAGCAGACGTATTTCCTGATAGTTATGGTGTAAGTAGTAAATGGTGCGTTGCCAACCGGAGCCATATCAAGCGCAAGCTCTGACGTTACGGTGGCAGGAATAGATAAGACAGTGGTATCAATCTGGGCGAGTCGCTGCGCTACCCTACCGCCTATCTGGAACTGATAATGGAATCCTAGAGTTGTCGTGGAACATATTTCATTTTTGTATAATATGTAGATAACTTAATTACTGAAATCAACGTCAGAATTTTGCAGTTATGTTAGAGTAAAATTTTGAAATGATTCATTTTAATAGAAATTCAATTTTTAAGATTCAGATTTTGAATACTTTAGCTGTTGACATTAACTAAATTTTATCGTTTTGAAATTAACTGCTGCTATACGGATTACGTATTAATTGGAGTACGGATTAAAGCATCATATTTTCCATTTCCCTGGAAATTTCCCAGTTTTTGTATTCGTATGAACCTTTTCCTGACAATAACTGATACAACAAAAAAGGAATTTGTAAAATTGGTCATTCCGAACAGGCGTGAAAATAATAAAGATAATATGACCATGCAAAATGGAATCGACGAGGATTCCATTCCGCATGTTCATATTATTTTTATTCTTTTCTTTACATATATATTTCTTGTGTGCGTGTGTATATCACTAAACTCCGACTAAACGACTGGAGCGACTTTGATGAAATTTTTGTGGGTGTTCAAGGGGATTCGAGATTATATTCATAATTTGGTCCAATGGAATTTTTAAACATTTTTTTTATTTGTAAGTAGTCGTTGATTTTGGAATGTTTTACACTGGATCCGACAGACTGGAAGGAAAATAGGAAAAACAATGCTTTAATAAATATAGATACTGTAAATCAGTCAATGTCAAGGGATACGGTTCGCCAGGTTGGCTAATTTTTATAGATTGTTATTTATGTTCATTTATTTATTTAATGTTTTATGAGAGGATTAAATGTTGCGTAACCTATTTTTCGATTTAATATGAAATGTATCATGCTCCGTAAATTTTAACACCTAGGTCCCCGGTCAACAAATAAATTGACGGACAGATGGACAACTTAAATAGTAGTTTAAGTTGTTCTAGTGGCGCTAATAATATATATTTTACTTAACTAGCAAAACGTGAAAACGTGAAAATTTACGAGTATATATATGTAGAACTTATTGTGCCCGCGACTACGTCCGTGTGGACTTTAACAAAATACTAAAATAAAAGTAGCCTAAGTTACTCCTTATTACATCAGCTTCCTGCCAATGAAAGTTTGTCCAACGTCATTCCAGGGGTGACGGAGATTAGCCATCAGAAACAGACACACAAAATCGTTAAAATGTTTAGTATGTGTACCGAATATACCTACATTCAGCACGTGGTTATATTCATGTGGTCTGGTGTGGTGCCTGGGTAAGAATCCATCGACCTATATAGTGCTGCCGCTGTAATGACTCTTGTCATATTCCGGCCCAGGTAGCTAGGTAGATAGCTGCCGCTATAATGACTCTTATCATATTCCGGGTAGTCGATACACTTGCACAATAACATAACAATAAAATAAAATGCCTAACGCACCTGTGACATCTATGGTTACGCTGTTATCTTTTAAAAGCAGGAGAACTTGTCCTTGTTCGCTGATCTCTCATGTAAAAAAATTGAAATGAAAAGCAGTTATTTAATAATACAAACACTTCAATGTAAAAACAAATCGTACGTTGAAATATTCCTCTTTACTTTGGGCATCACGTGATTTGGTCACTTTATCCTGAGTGTCAATATGTCTGTAATTTCTAAACTACAAAACTTTTGACTTAAAAAACTTAAGGGACATCTGTAAAGCAACATATACCTTGTACAAATAAAAAAAGAATACCTACATTATATCGAATATGCGTTATAGCCCAATTTACATTTTGACTTATAACCCTTTCCCACGGGAACCCCCTTATCCCCATTTGCACCTATTTTTAATGCACTTTTATGCACAGAATTCCCTCTTCTACAATTTTATTATTTGTATAGATAGATATAAACATACAGATAGAGAGTTAATGAAATCCTAAAAATATCGTTACTATAAAAATAGAAAAAAACATCTTCACGGCCATATCCCCAAAGAGATAATCAGAGGCTTGTGCCTCCTCCAGGGGCACGACTAACAGAAGACACAAAGTCCCACAATGTAATAGGTGGCAAGCAAATAGGAATACGGAATAGAGGTCGATCTAAGAAACTCTTGTTGGATGTCGTGGAAAAAGATATAATATGTGCCAATGAACTTACGATCGGGGATGCTGAAGACTGCGCCTAGGGGAAGAAAGTGGACCCTGGTTTCCCACCGCTATACAATTAGTTTTGTCTTTTATTCAAAAATAAGTAATGAGATGCAAATGTAGTTTCTAGAAGGGTCGTCTTCAAAAATAAGTAAATTCAGATTCTGGCAGGGTCGCTCTGTACAAAGTTGTTAGTTTTTTGCGGGATTTGTGGTTATGAAGCTGTAGAGAGATAATATAGATGTTAATCAGACATTGGTTAATGAAGATCGTAATAATAGGATAAGGTTTGCTTCAATAACGACTAGTGGTCATTTCGATAGTATCGGGTAACACGTTCGGTATTTATAAAATTACTATCTGACACGACCTTTGTGTACCTATTAAGTTGGCTTATTACGCGAAGGACACGACAGACGTTGCGCTGTTTTAATAATTAATATATAAGTTTTCGTTTTTTTTTTTTTAACGAGTCTTCGCTACTTCACAGTTTATAGACAAGTTTGCGTCGCAGATATGGAATGTCTCTTTTGCCATCCCAACCCACTTTTCCATTACGTTGCTGAAAACTTCGGGGAGCAACCGCGGAGTTTCGAAGTGCTGATTATCTCGCACTCGGTGACCACGTGAGCAGATGGCTCTTCAGTCTCCATACAGGCTCTGTAGGGTTCCTCTGTGTCAACAAAAATGTCTATTTAAAAATATACAATAAAATACCAAATGAAATAAGAAATTTACCAATAAATAAATGTAAGATAGAATTATCTAAATGGCTTATGGAAAAATGTTTTTATAATTTAAATGAACTGTTCACAAATGAAAATAAGTAATAAGCATTATCACACTAGAGTAATATTCAATTTCTCTTGTTGTGTTTTTGGAAAACAACTTGATATAATTTTATTTTTTAATAAATGGACATGTGAATAATGTATTTATTAATAATAATTCTACAATGACGTATTTGAATTATTTAATTAAATTAAATATGATATAATAATGTAATTAATGAAATAGTATTTATAGTTGTTTTTTTGTTTTGTTACGTCTTGGGAATTATTTTTAATCATTGACTTCGTATAAATATTTTTAATTGTTGAACTCGTATTAAATTTTCTGTAATTCTTATTCAAATTAACAAAATTATAAATGTATAAGTAAAAATATTATGTTATTATTCCTTTTCATCTATTAAATTCTAAGTTGGTTAATTTTGATATGAGTTATTTATTATTTACTTTCAGTTTGTTGTAGAATTTGCATACCAGTTGTACTGGTGAAATAGGTGAAAATGTAAAATAAATAACATAAGACCTTTCATGTACATTGTACACCACTTCAAAACAAATAAAGACATTTATTATTATTATTTAGGAGATACCCATGAATCACGTCCTTATTCCTTACATGTTTCGTGATTACTACTCAAATGACACTGAGTTTTTTCTTGCTGGGTCTCAGAAATCTGTGTGACAATTGCAGGTCCACCTTTTCAAATGCTAATCTAGATTATTTGCAGTCCTGACGACAATTTCAGTTTAAGTTGTAGAGTTGTATATTGCATACATTATACACTTGTTGCTTAAGCTGGAGATGAGTAATAATATCTACATGTTAATACGTGATGCCAAAACTTTGAACCCCTTTTTACAAAAATTGCGAGGACACAGGAGCATAAAATTTGGCACACTTATAGTTTATGTGTAGGAGAAGTGCAGAACGCTAACATTTTTCAATAATAATGCTTATGGCGCACAAAAAAGTTTGGAAACAAAGTAATTAGTCTCGAGAAATGAAGATGGCGTTCTTATCAACAAGATATTAAAATTTATTATGGTCGAATTTCGACCAACGGACGACCACTAGTATTGATTATTATTTGATTATGATCTCAAATTTTATAATTCTTTTAAATTTATATTTTTGACTATCGAAACTTTTTAGAATACTTGGAAATGTACGACAATGACCCTGACTGACTACTCCTCCCGCTATATTATGTGTGAATTGCGCTTAAAACAGTAAAATTGACTAATCAATCAGTCACGAACTGATCTATCTCATTCCAAACACATGCAGCCAGTCCTAAGTCTNNNCCAATATATAGTTTCAGAAAATATATAGTTTCGGAATCCGATACCGGATATCAATATATAGTTTCGATTCGATATCTTAAAAACCCTATATTACACACTCCTACGATTCACCAATATATAGTTTCAGAAAATATATAGTTTCGGAATCCGATACCGGATATCAATATATAGTTTCGATTCGATATCTTAAAAACCCTATATTACACACTCCTGCAATATATAGTTTCGATTCGATATTTTAAAAACCCTATATTACACACTCCTAGTGATTATTGATTAGGATTACCCATGTAAGTCTGCTAGACTCCACTGGTTATTCAAAAATCATAGCCACAAGAATCGTGACATTTGGCTTACTCGTGCTGGAAAGAAGTCTAATAAATACTTAAATTCATTACAAATATGTACAATAGCGTGATTGAAAACAATACAGCGACATCTGTTTTTAAACTCAAAACTAAAAAAATTTAATATGTTCATTTCATTTTTAAACCCCGAAGAAAAACAAGGTTTAGTATACGTGTATGTGTGTTTGTCTATGTGTCTATATGTCCCATTATAACTTTTGAGCGCATGGGCCGATTCTGAAGTGTTTCTTTTTTGTTTGAGAGCTGATATGATCGAGATGCACCTTGGATACATTATAATCAGGTAAAAGTTAAAAATAGATTTTGTCGGGGGTTTATCAAGAATTTTAATTTTATTGTTACCCATATAGATATTTCCTTGATAAGGTTATTTTCTTTGTCATCCTTAAAAAAGCATTTGTCGTAAGTACCTATCTGACAAGACCCAGTGTTAATAATTGTGTAATGGATTTTTTATGTTGATTTTTTTGAAATGACTAGTGTGTTGCCAACCTTGCGGTTTTCGCAACTTCATCGGGCTTTGTTTTTATGATGAACAGGATTGAATATGAGCCTATTGCCGGATTGCTTTTTATGGTATGTGAAGTGAACGAAAGATTTTTTCGCAGCAAACGATTTCTTAAGTAGTGATCCAAACTATAAGCTACTATGGAACTTAACGTTACTTTGTGGAAGAGAGATATGTGTGTGTCAAAAAAGCATTAAAGTAAGCGGTCGAAATGCAGTGGTGTTACGCTCACTAAACGCATTTGTGGGATCGGAGAGGAGCGGCAGTGTAAAAATGGGAATGGGTATTATCCAGTTCGGTCTTGTGCAAAAAAATAATAGATAAAGGATTGTCAAAACATATGTTACACAATGCTAATGAGGGTGGACGTAGGTACCTGAGGAGACCTAGGAGGATTCAAGGATCAAATTGATAGGGGGTATTCGAGGGTATTGTGAAAACTCTCCGAATCCGGTGTATTTTGATGTAAAGGGTAATGGATGGGTAGGAAGCTAGGTAGGTCTGCAAGGATCTCTTTTGCCATTAGACATTTGACACTGGATAATCTGTGCCAACTTCGTTAGGGACTTGGCATGACGATCAGTAAAGTACTATAGAGTATTAGATAATACGTTTTCTTTATCTGCACAAAATTGAAAAAAGCTGATGGACACTGCCATAGTATATGTATGTCTGGCACTTTGTACACCTACACAACCGCGATGCGGGCACACAGTGTTAGCAACGCGGAACGCACGTGACCAGGGTTCAGGTGTGTACGTACAGATATTAGTAACAAATCGTAATGTTTTAATATTCTAATTTCAGAACTCTGTTAATAAATGTTACATAATCTATACTTATAAAATAATATGTCCTGACTGGCTGACTGATTTATCATCGCCGAGCAAAAACTGTTAGAGTTACAGCCATAAAATTGGGTGAGTAGGGTCGTTTTATTGAGCAGACTCCCATTAAGGGGCCATATACGCTAAAATACGTCAGCAGTTTACTGTTTTTTTTCATACAAAGCAATCATGGATCTTGCTGACAAAAATACACAAGATTAACATAAATATTCTTTACTAGACTAGTGTTTCCAAAACACGATTCATTTCACTTTGCTCGATAGAAAAAAATCAAAAAGTTAACCCTTTTTTGAAAGCTTTTGCTTTCTGTCTACTTCAATTGTGAAAATATCAATACCAGATTTAACATAAACATAGATAAGTACAGACCTAAAAGATAAGTGTTTCAGTTTTTATACTCTTTTTCAAATTACTTTTATAGTGTCAAAAATAGTGATTTGTCGCTTAAGACGTTTACTTTAGAGAGCCATTATTCTGGCTGACTGACGGATTGGCTCTTCTGGCTGACTGAGTATGGGGCCTTAAGGGCGGAAATTTAAAAAAATACACCTATGTGGGTGAAATAGATGTTGAAAATTTGCATGGAAGGCTTATTTTTTAAATTCGAAGCATGTTATATAGGTATACGTGTTTAAGCGTTTCTAGAAATTTTGACTCTAAAGGGGGGAAATAGGTTCTGAAAATTTATATAGAAGTCCTTATAAGTGGGCTATATCAGTGGGCTATGGGTATCAGTAAATATAACAGGCACGCGAGCAAAGCCGCGGGTAACAGCTAGTAAAAACATAAAAAAACCGGCTCTGGTGTTAGGCGATCAGCTTGTTCTTCAACTGGAAAGTTTGCACTCCTAACTCCACTGATTATCAGCTACGAGTCTCGGGTCCGACTCCGATTACCGACAGGAATATAGGTACTTTTGTATAACGATTATTATTATTATTTTTTTATGTTATAGGAAGGCAAACAAGCAGACGGATTTCCTGATGGTAAGAAATTCACGACGCCTAGAGACACCAAAGGCGGTAATGGTGCGTTGCCAATCTGAGGTCGGGATGTTAGACCTCGAGCAAAAGTAAGTTTACCGGCTACCTTACCCTCCGAACCGGAACACGTCATGACGATATGGCGGCAGGAATAGGTAAGGCGGTGGTACCAATCCGGGCGAGTCGTTGCCAAACTCTACCACCTAGTCGGATGTCACGGTGTTAGTGATGGTAAGCCTATGCTCGCCTTTTACGAGCTGCCTGGCACATGAAGGCAGAATATGGTCTATCCTACAAAGGAGCCCGGACCAACACGGGATAGACATACATGACGTAATAATGTGTAATTTGTATAGAAACATATCTACTTATTTATTAACTAAATAAATTTAAAATATTAAATGTTCCTGGACAAGTTACCAAATTGAATCTAACCCCAAAGTAAGCAAATTATATGCTTGTGTTATGGGTGTTAGTCAACGATACTAATACATAGAAATACTTAAATAGATACCAGAATATATTTAATAAACATCCAGACCCGGAAAATGCAGACATCTAAATGTTCATCACACAAATGTCTGCCCCCGTCGGAAATCGAACCCGAGCCTCGCGGTTGGTCAGCGTAGTTAGGCGTGTACGCTAGCCACTCGACCAACGAGGCGGTCACCAATATGTTAGAGACATACAAATTCAGTGACAGTGGACTAAAAAAGAAGTTTGCGATTCGCGTTTCAAGTGCCTAATAAATGGAGAGGAAAGTTTTGTTATACTCTCACTCAATAATAAAAAGGTATCTCTGTATTTATTTCACAAAGTGAACTAACCTTAAATTAAGTTTATGTTACGACTGATAGTCTATGATACTAATACAGTAGGTACAATAAAAATAAAAAATTATTTCAACATTTCCATTATGTTAATCTAAGGATTTAACAGTTGAAGGCAGGGAGTAAAAAAGAAATTAGGTAGGTCAGAATCAAACATTCAACAATTTTGATACCCCAAATTCATGAAAGCAGCATAAGAATATCTATTACTTATCATTATTGTTATTTTTAACAATTATGAAGCCAATCGAGCTTTGCTCTCAATAATTCTGTAGGCGTCTCAATTTTAGATGGTAAAATATGTGCCTATAATGTGATGACATCTTCAAACAGTCTACGTCATAATAGACTTGAATGAACATCCAGTAATTTCATTTTACGTTGATGTTATGAAGAATATAGCTACCTATTTACCCGCGGCTTTGCTGGCGTGGAATAGATTTTCGTACCTACGAAACCTACCATTTTTTTGGATAATAAATCGAGGTCCCCACCCAGCAGGAATGTTTAAAAAAGTATCTCCCCAAAGAGGCACGACCAGAGCACTCACGACTAGCTGGAGATTCTAAGATCTACTATGTGACAACCAGGCGCATATCCAATCTTGGGTCACTTTTATCAGCAAATTGAAATCACATTTTCTAATTTTTGTTGTAACCCGAGGATCGAACACAAAACCTCAAGAAGTCAAGTCCGACGCCGGGCCACTAGACTACAGAGGCGATCCAAGGTATGTAAATACCTATAGTCAAATGGAAGACTTACGAAATTATTGCAAAAACTGACTCCAACTGTTGACAAAATACATAGGCTGCCACGTGCACATGGTTCCGAAATGGTCCCAAATACATTTTGTTAACAGATGTTGAGTAGTTTTAGAGTTACGGTGAGGTCGAAAATGTATGCATTTTTAAATATAACTCAAAACCCAATAGTCGGATCATGAAAAAATAATATGGGACTACTTAGCAAACATGACCTATCTTTCTTAAAAAGAAAGACGAAAGGTAAATCAGATAATTATTTATCTGATCTCAGATATCTGATGTCAGAGTAACCGCGTAAAAAAACATAAAAAAATAAAAAAAACGTATAGTCGAATTGAGAACTTTCTCATTTTTTTAATCGGTTAAAAATATCTAGATGTACTTGTAAAATATTACTTTTAAACAATTCTACCGCCAATTGAGCTACGCTCTTAATAATTTTGTAGGCGTTTTAATTTTCAATGATAAAGATGTGCTCATAGATACACCCTTACTCCTTAAGTCTACTCTAATGAACATCTAGTAATTTCGTTTGGCGTTGATGTAATGATGAAAGTTGCTACCTACACTATGGAACAGATTTTCAGACCTAATTTTTTATATTGTTTTATTTTTATGATATTGTAAGGCCAACAAGTAGACGTATTTCTTGATGGTGAGAAATTCACGCCACCCAAAGACACCAAAGGTGGCGAGTCCAGGATTTTAGGTCTCGAGCAAAAGTAAGTTTAACAGCTACCTTATCCACCGAACCGGAACACGTCAACGGCAAGCACTGACGTTATGGCGGTAGGAATAAGTAAGGTGGTGGTGGTACCAATCTGGGCAAGTTACTGCGAAATTCTATCACCTAGTCAAATGTCTCGGTGTTAGTGGCGGTAAGCCCATGCTCACTTTTTATCGCGGTCGATATCTATCTGCAAGAGGAGCCCGGACTAACACTTGGAGTAGTTATGATGAGATCGTCATGATAAGTAAAAAAATTATGCATTATTCAGTATAATTTGAAAACCAGTCATTTTTTTTTATGACATTGGAAGGCAAACAAGCAGACGGATTTCCTGATGATAAGAAATTCCCGCCGCCTAGAGACATCAAAGGTGGTAATGGTGTGTTGCCAAACACAAGCCGGGATGTTAGGCCTCGAGCAAAAGTAAGTTTACCGGCTACCTTACCCTCCGAACCGGAACACGTCATGACGTTATGGCGGCAGGAATAGGTAAGGCGGTGGTACCAATCCGGGTGAGTCGCTGCGAAACTCTACCACCTAGTCAGATGTCACGGTGTTAGCGACGGCAAGCCTATGCTCGCCTTTTACGAGCTGCTTGCACAGGAAGGCAGATGGTCTATTCTACAAAGGAGCCCGGACCAACACGTGGGAAAACATCGTCGGATCATGATAAAATTATACAAATAATATAATTATCAAAATCGTTTGGCTATTGAGGGAATAATGGCGTAACAAACATTAAAAAAAATAATAAAAAAATCTTCCTCCTTTTTGGAGTATGTTCAAAATACCATGAACTTATAAAATATTTATTATATTTCAACAAATTTAACGCTAATCGAGCGTTGCTCTACATAATTTTGTAGGCGTTTTAATTACTTCATAGAACCGTATAGGTATACGTTCTTAGTTGGGCTGAGCACTCTGCTCGGCCCACAAAGTCAACAAAGTGGCAACACATTAGTCATTCCAAAAAAAAAACATCCTTAGTCGACTTTAATGAACGTCTAGTAACTTCGTTTTGAGTTAATGTAACGACGAAAATAGCAATCTTTATACTCGCGACTTTGTTAGATGTCTATCTATTCTATAGATTTTCATACCTACGAAATTTTATTCCTCATTACCAACATGGTTTTTTAATGAAGTAGCTTATGTTTGAACTCGGGTCTTTAACGATATGCACATGTATGAGGCAATTGCAATTGGCAATTGGCTAACTAATTAGTTAGCCTTTCCTTATTTGCTGCCATTTGATAATAAGTCGGCAAATTGAAATTTCAAGTGGTTGCTATAGTTTTCAGATTCTACTAAATAAACGAGGTTTCCGCTCAGAACAAACGTCCCAAAGTATGTAAAGATAGTCCGTTTATACATTGCTTATTTTATCATTAAAAACGTTGTTAGCAATGTTGAAAATAAATTAATTTACGGAACACAACTTTACTTGGTTATAGGGCTGTCATTAGTGAAATTTAAGAAAAACTTTTCTGATTAAATAAAGGCTTACCCAACACGCTTAAAATCAATGTTTTGCCCACATTTTGAATAAATGTAATATTATATTACATGTGTAATTTGTCCGCTTAATATAATTTGCCTGCTGCAACTTTGCCTACCAGCAGTTTAAAAAAGTGTAAAATGCTTCAATGGCATCAATTCGCTGCTGGGGATAAGCATGGTATCACAGTCTTAATACTAACAGTCGGCCGACTCATGTACTTGCACAGAGCAACGCTGGGGGGAACGCGGGGAAGCGAGCGGCAGGGTCGGCGAGCGCAAACTCCATACAGTTTGCGCTCTCTATCTAGAAGGGTTTGCACTCGTTATTTGTTAAAAAATATGTTATAGTGTTTTTTATTATAATGTAGTACTTGCTGTCTTGTAAATTTATAATGGTTTACAGGATGTGTTCCGTTTTTATTCGTAAATAAGCCATCCTGCTTGCTGACGTTTCGTCCACAAAATTTTCATCCACAATGGATGAAACGGCACCTTTTTATTTTATTATTTTTCCACTGTCGATTCGTGCACCATTAAAAAAAAAATATACAGTCAGATACAAAGCTTTAACAAAATAAAACGATCCATTTAGGTATATGTTTTAAACTTTTAAATATAAATTGATACATCAAAATCACCAATTACTCAAGATTTAATTAAAAATTTTTTTACACGTATGATGAAGTTTAGCACATAATAGTAATTAGTATAAAGTTAAAGTGGGTAAAACAAATCCAAACATTTTATGGATAGCATGGTGAAAATTATTTCACTCCTAAGCACTACGAAGCAAAAAAGCTTTATAATGGATTCATAAATATATCACATACTGCGAATTTTACATTATGAATGATTTTAGTTTGAATTGATTATATCTGTGATTAAAAATAGTAAGTAGGTAATGCCAAATCAATGTAGCTGTTGTCACATATAAATTATGTTTTTTTGCTACTATATTGTTCATTAGCATAAAACTTTTTTATCTGTCTGTACTAAACAACTTCAATAATTTGATAGTGAACGAATCGTCGCCGAAAAAAATAATAACATAAAAGATGTCGTTTCGTCCACTGTGCATGAAAATTTTGTGGACGAAACTTCAGCAAGACCATCATCGGTTTCATTATTAACTTCACATTTTTTTGTTTGCCATTTTAAAATAAAACTTTTAGATGAAATGTTTAAAATGTTATTATTTGACAACCCTGACCCTTGACTGACTTGCCGTGAGTAGGTATATAAAACGTCGGCATGAATTCAATAACAAAGGAGTTGGACTACTGGTAGGTAGAATTAATACTGTGATGGTATATTAAGAGCACCAACGTGCAACAGTTCTTTAATCAACATAATATGGTTGCCTGGAAGAGATCGCTGTTTCGGCGATAACGCCGACTTTGTGTGTCACTCAGGTTTGAAGTTTCATTTTTATTGTAGGTACTTAATTATTTTTATGTACTTTGGTGCACAATAAAAGTTATTCTATTCTTTTCTATGGTTCTTATAGGAACATTATATATGTAACATTCCTATATTCACGAAAAAAAAACTGAAAGAAAGAAAGTCCTTATTTATGGAGAAATGTTTCTAGATACCTAATATTCTAGATTTTGTTTACAACTTTGCCTACGATTTTGAGAGCTTATGACACCAAAATCGCAATGAAATCGCAAATCATAGTTAAATAAAATCAACGCTAAAGTAAAGTAAAATCGCTATGAGTTAAATATTTTTATATCGTTTTTATAGAAGTAGAAGGTCTATGTTTCCTTAAAAGAACATTAAACGTAATAAAAATAAATATGTTGTAGTTATTAGAAAAAACTTTAACATCCAGGCAAGCTTGCAGTAGTTTACGTTATCAAATTTCATCGAAATCTGTTTAGCGATTTAGCTGTGAAAACGTTACAGACATACTGCCTTCAAGTTCAAGTTGGTCAATGGGTTAACCTACATGCTTAAATAACCGACTAACCATGATTCTCAAATCCCGTCTCCATCTCGCCAAAGAAAAACATTTTTAAGAGTGACACATGGAATATTTTGTTTTTGGACAGTAAAATTTAAAATTACCTACGTGATTATAAATATCCAGTTAAAATGGGTTGACAAAACTCGCTTAACTTATTTACTTGAGGTACCTACTTATTTGTATGTATCTAAGTCAATATGAATGTGGGCTGTGAGTTTATCATAAATTGTTAGATCTAAGTAATGATTCATGGGAGTTTACTAGTTAGTTTAATTCAGTTAATCGATATTATTTGTCGATGACATACGCACTGTGTTACCAACAGAACTGGTTTGATTATGAATTGTGAACGAAGCGCGTCTATGGCCTACCAATACATTAATGTCGTTGACTTATTCACAATGAGGACAAAATATGACATGGCTAAACTTTTTTCCAAAAATTGACATGTTTTATTTATATTTGGTAATTATTTTTAATCTATGGACGCCTGAAAATTCGTTTTATGTATATAAGAAGTTAAAAGTATTTTTCATTATTGAATTTCAATACTCAACATTTTTAAAGTACATTCTCAAAAACTGCAAACGTAACAGTTTTAATGTCTCTTAATCATTACATAAATTGATCTAACCCCAAAATTAGCACCTTGATATGCGTTGTATGGAGAGTGTCAGTGCACTAACGCACAGAAATACTTTGGAAAAGCTAAAAAAGATACCTTAAAAAAACACCTAGACCCGAAATACAGACATCGATGTTCATCACAGAAATGCATTTCCTCGTAGGGAATCGAACCCTCTTGGGTTAGGCGTATACGCTGATTCCTCGACTAATGAGGTAGTAAGTAGTGAATGGTTTATATAAACCACAATGTTCATAAAGTGTCCAGCAAGTTCGTATTGTCAATGGTGGCCGTGACATAGTAAATGATTTTGTATTACTGGCTTCTTCATTGGATCAGCTTCGCGCAACAGGCAATGCAATATATAACCTTTACTTCTATGCGAAAATGCCTGCTTGTCGAAACTTATATGTGGCAGATTTTTTTGAATAATACTCAATAAGTTGCCAGTGAGTAGGTATTTAGATGAGAACAGTTAACCAAGTCATTTAGTCTAGAATTACTAAAATACCGACGATATGATAGTAGGTACCAACATATGATTCCCAGTTAATAAATTAAGGGAATTCAAAATTTGTAGAAATTGAATATAGTGTTTTGTATGTTTTAGTGACTTGGATCAGCACCATGCCGTAGTCAGAATCCAGTTAAATCGTGAAATGCCGTTTTTTTCTGTAAGACGACTGCAGAGACATGGTTGAATCTAAAAATAAAAATACAAAACATCATTCAGTCCCTACGCCGATTGCCGGCCACTTGAAGTGTTCCAATTAATAGAGACTTTACATATTTCTTAAATTCAATTAAATAAGCAAATTATCCGTAAAAATGGAAAAGTGTGCGTATCAAAAAGTAGAGACAAAAGCAAAAGGTGTGTTAACAAATCACATCAACTTAAACGATGAGTTCAAAAATATATTCTAAAATTTGATAAGGTTGAAAAAGTTATTTTTTTTTTGTAAAAATTGAAAATAAAATATACTTATTAAATCCTGTTAAATAAAAATACGGAAATTAATTTTAATAGTTGGATCACTTATAATCAATTTTGTGAGTATATTGACTGATGTACCTATATAAAATTTATTTTTCAGCCTTCCTGCCTATTATTTTCACCGGTCTGTCTATTATAAATATCTTAGCTTGTAAAGTTGTAATAGATATTGTAGTATAGACTAGTTAGGTACTGTACGACCTACGACCGTCAATAAGTAGGTAGTCGACGTTTAATTAGTTCGTCGATTTGCCCAACTTGTACCTAGTACTTACTACATAATTTATAGGTATATAAATATTTTTTACAACGCAATCTTGGTAGTGCTATACATAGTACATACGTCTACTTACTTACCAATTATCATCGTTATCCCAACTTACGAGCTTCCCATATCTACGATATCCCTAATTCTGACAAGATCAATGCTTTTGCAAATTTTTGAGACCCCACTTTTACACGGTGGTGTCAGATTTTATGATTATTTATTCTATATCTTAACAGCGTAAAAAAAACACATATTTATACAATAGTAAGTACTTACTACCAAAGAGAATACAATACTACGTAAGACTTACTACTTCCATGGGGAATTAATGGAAATAATTGGAATCGAAATCATAGATTTTTATTAATCTATGATTCCCATTCATTCAATATTCATGAAATCCCTACTAAGTACGTACTCGTACTCGTATCACTGATTTGTAAATTGTGAATGGGCGTTGTTTATGGAATAGGATGAATGATGGATGTTGATTCTGTGCGTTTAATAAAGAAAATATAGTAGGAGTGTGTAATATAGGGTTTTTAAGATATCGAATCGAAACTATATATTGATATCCGGTATCGGATTCCGAAACTATATATTTTCTGAA
>NJDD01000783.1:455181-503434 GCA_002245505.1 Calephelis nemesis
TCATTGATATATACAAGAAACAAATCTATATAAGCAGAAATAACTTTTTTTTTTTTTCAACTCCTGACGTGTACAAATTCATATTTGTAAACAAATAAATATGTAGTTATTATAGCATGAATTAATTTGTGTCTGTGCTACCTTGGACGAGAACATCTTCGCATTCGTCCCAACTCACGCACTGGGAAAAGTGATCTTAAGTTCGTTTTGACAACTGAAGCAAAAAATATAGACAGGTACAGAAGACAATCTTCATACAAAGTGCACTCGAACAACGCACACATAGACACCTCTCACGGACACGACATTTTTAACCAGTTTAGACCAATGCGAGCGCGAGTGTCATCTGTTTGAGATACTGCTACGAGTATGTGATCTGTCTATATTTTGTGTCTCAAGGGCTCCTAGAATAGTGGCGATTGTAAAGTGGCCTTGTCCGGATTTAGGTGCAAATAAAATATTATAATTTTCACGCCAAGTCCTTTACGGGGTAGGCAGGCAGTATCGAGTGCCAAACCTGGCAGACCTTGCTTGCCTTGCTTCCTCCACATTTATTACCCTTTTCATACAAACACGCCGGTTTCGGTAATTTGATTTTTGTGCAATTGAGTTCTTGTTTTTCAATCATAATTTTGTTACAGGTGAAATTCCTTGAGGTATCTCATTTATCTTTTATAGCAGATTTGGGACCGAAGGGTAAAGAAGGTTTGATAGAGAAACGCACGGGTTCCACTCAACCTGGCCAAGCTGGTTGTAACTGTTTTGGACTTCTGGGAAACATGGTTTGTGTTAGGTCAGTTACTTTGAACTTACTGATTTTTAGTGTTTAAGACAAACAAGGCAGAAGAAAGGGTTCCCTAGGAAATGCATGTGGCTTATGGACATCAGAAGTGGTAATAAATAGTGCGTTCACATAATCATTGCTACGCTAGTTAATAAAGTTTGAATGAAAGCCTATCTACTTGTGGCTGTTAAAGATAAACTTGTTGACGGTGTTCTCCTTCATTTTTTTGTTGTTGATATTGCCATTGAGGGAAACACTTGGTTCTCCAGATTATCTGGGTCCGGCTGTTTATTAAATTTATTCTGGTATATATTTAAGTAATTCTATGTATTAGTGTCCTTGACTAACACCCATAATACAAGCATATAATATACTAACTTTGTGGTTAACTTCAATTTTTGTAACTTGTCCAGGGATATTTATTTATTTATTATTATTTATCTACATCAAAGACTTCCAAACGGTTGTTAACACGCATTCCAACAAAGGTAAGAAACTTTCTATCTTCCGATTATTACTAAATTTGGATGAAATCTATGTCCAGACGGATGCAAACCAATATATAGAACCAGTGTTTAAAATAGTCTTGCCACATGCGGGCGCACATATTGTCGTCACCTGTGTACGTGCAGTCTCGGTGGCCAAGATCGACCGGGAACGCATAGTCGTCATTATAATATTTGGTAAAGTCTTGGTACAAGTTGCTAGGATTGTGGCACCACTGACTTCTCTGTTTTTTTTTATGATATTGGAAGGCAAACAAGCAGACGGATTTCCTGATGGTAAGAAATTCACGCCGCCTAGAGACACCAAAGGTGGTTATGATGCGTTGCCAACCTTAGGCCGGGATGTTAGACCTCGAGCAAAAGTAAGTTAACCGGCTACCTTACCCTCCGAACCGGAACACGTCATGACGTTATGGCGGCAGGAATAGGTAAGGCGGTGGTACCAATCCGGGCGAGTCGCTGCTAAACTCTACCACCTAGTCAGATGTCACGATGTTAGTGACGGTGAGCCTATGCTCGCCTTTTACGAGCTACCGGCAAGGAAGGCAGATGGTCTATTCTACAAAGGAGCCCGGACCAACTGTTCGTCCACGCTTCTTCATCAACGTCCTTAACTCATCGTTCGCTTAGTTTTTTAGACTTTTTCGGGTTTGAGCAGTATATTAGAGCCTTCAAAACTGAGTTCTAGACTTATTTAAGGAAATGTGGCTGTTAAAGATAAACATGTTGACGGTTTTCTCCTTTATTTTTTTGTTGTTGACGTTGCCATTGAGGGAAACACTTGGTTCTTCAGATTATCTGGGTCTGGGTGTTTATTAAATTTATTCTGGTATCTATTTAAGTATTTCTATGTATTAGTATCGTTGACTAACACCTTATAACACAAGCATATAATTTGCTTACTTAGGGGTTAGATTCAATTTATGTATTTTGTCCAGAGATATTTATTTATTTATTACTTAAATTCAGTTTAAATTTATTTAAGGAAATACTTATTTAAGGAAATGTATACCGAGTAAAAAACCTATTAAACCATTTTCAGGTGTAATTACTTCTGCACAGGTTTGGTCTGTGCGAAATGGCAAAAAAGATGGTTCTTCGTGAAAGATACGTTCTTCGGCTACATACGTCCCAGCGACGGCTATGTAAAAAATGTCATGCTTTTTGATCAGGGGTGAGTGTTTTAAAATCGCCTTTATTTAAAAACGCTTATGACATTCTCACATATGGAATTTTGAAATTGTATTTTTAAATTATTTTTATTATATTATTAGATTATATTTTATTATTAGAGATATATTTACTATTTATGTCGGACTGCAAAAGACTAGATCAGTTTAATAATTTCTTTAAAAAATGTCTAAATTGGTGTATAAAAAATATTAAGAACGAGCGTCCACTCACAATTCTTATTACGTATATACATAGAAAATGTAATGTTATATTTTATAGAAGAACTGTGTTTATAGTGTAGAAATTGTACAAGAAATAATTGGGATTTATAAAAAAAAACTGTCTCCTTACAATATAGTAATGCATTGTTGTTAGGAGGCAGTTTTCAAATTTCTTCTGACAATATTAGAATCTCAAGATATGAATTAGCTATATTACTTTAAAAATTATTGTTCTTGGTAACAGAACTAGCCAAGTAAATCTACTAAAAATATGATATGACTATATATATTTAGACATTTTTATTGTTTTGCACGCAGCTGGTAGTTAAAAGGTAATGTTAATAAAATAATACACACACTTAGATAAAATTGTTCGCAAATTTTGTCTATTCAAAATTAACTAACATATACAAATATAAACACGCAAATTCCCACGTAAATACAAGCACGTACGCTCACACAACCGCATGTACACTTACGAGTATACCAACATACAATAAAGTTGTTTATTTTACAATAAAGTATAATAAAAAAAAGTAATGGTACAATTGCTATTTTTTGACATTAAAGGATGTGGCGACCTTAATGCCCTTTAGTAGAATAATTTTGCAATTTAGGCTATAGTAAGTGTGATGTAAGTGAGATTAAAATTTAAGAGATGTGCAGCGGCTCTACCGAGTTAATGCCACCATTTTACTACGTTTAACGTTATGTACACTAGTAATCTTATTATAATTAATTAACATAGACTAAATTACTCCAAGGTTTAAGTTGACATTATAGTCTTTATTATACTGTACTACAGACTATATCACCTTTAATCTGTGTGAATTATAAGACGGTAAAGGGGCCTAACATTCTAGTGTTAACTTGGCAACATACAACTAACACTTTGTTTAATTGGTTAGTTTGTTCTCACTATCAGAAACCTGTGTGCTTGTTTACCTCCTAAACTATAAAAGAAATCATGTTTTGCTTAGATTTGAAGTATCCAGTGGAATGTATTCAACGGGACTTAGCAACGGACTACAAATATTGAACCAAAGCAGGCAAATGGTGATCAAATGTTGGACAAAACGGAAGAGCAAAGAGTGGATGCAATATTTAAAAACAGTTTCCAATCAGTCTGGTAAGTTAGCAATTAATAACACTTAAAAATTAATTCTCACATTTGCGATTAATTATTATTCCGTCATTTTACAAATTGAACACGTATTAGAGAGTTAGACAACGGATTTTCACTAAATTTAACTCTCTTCTTTTAGTTGCCCTTATGATCTAACGGTCAAGTATTGGGCTCTACTTGATGAGGTCCCGGGTTGAGCAACAACTAGAAAAATGTTCATTTTTAATTTTCTAACTAAAGAAACATTGCCGGCTGGGGATAAGCTTGCTACCTATCAGATTGTGGGACAGCATATTCAGCTAGTCATGGGTGCCTTGATGTGTCTTTTCTCTTTTGCGATAAGGCCTGAAGATATTTTTTTAACTTCCAATATTACCACCTTATACAAGCGTGTTCAAGTTTAATTAGATGTTACAATTTCAATTTGTAGTTTATTAAAAAAAAATGTTTAAGACAAATGATAATGAGTGTTGAAAATGTAGACGTATTTAGTAACAAATTTTTCTTTATTATAGATATTCTAAACAGATAACAAACTCATTGAATTGCACGTGACTTGAAGAATTTGTCATCTTAATCATTTCAGCGATTCTATTTTTAAGTGATCATTATTCTATTATTTCTTTAGTCAGCGCTTTGCATCAAGTCTGTTAAATTAACAACTTAAACGAACTTGTATTGCTAATGTTTAAAGACACACAAGATTTTCTTAATTTTGTTTCATCCTTCTATATTCTAGCTTAATTGGCAGATCCTAATCACAACGGAACTGCGTTAGCCTGTAGCAACTTTTTACCCAAAAAAATATTTTGACGATGTGTTAAAGTAACAATTATTTATAGAGATCGCTCTGAAACGATAAAACGTATTTTTGTGAACTTGTGCTCCTTATTATAGTACATACGTGCAATCAAACATACATACATATCTTCAAGAAGAAGGTAATTAATGTGGAGGAAGCCAGGCAGACCGTCAGGATCATAGGATTTGGCACTCGTTACCATTACCGCAGGGACATAACCCGTAAGGGACTTATTATAACATTTGTGTGATTGTACCTAATATTGTAATGTTTTGTAATGGAATACGTTTTTTAATTTGTTCATTTATTTTTAGCCCGAGACTTTACATTCCCAAACGTCCACCATTCGTTCGTGCCCCCCCGCGCGTCGACCCCGGTGGCCATGTTCGTGGACGGGGCGGACTACCTGTCGGCCGTGGCGGACGCCATGGAGCTGGCGCACGAGGAGATATTCATCGCCGACTGGTGGCTCAGTCCCGAGATCTACATGAAAAGACCTGCTCTAAATGGGGACTATTGGAGACTTGATACAATTCTCAAAAGAAAGGCTGTGAGTTTTGGCATTTCAATCGTTAATTATAGAGCAAATAAATGCGACTGGAATCGCAGGAATTAAGAACTATCATTCTCAATCTAGCTTTTAATACGAGTGTTGTTCCTCACATTTTAACATACAGTTCGCCTTCCTGCTCCACTGTTCTACTTCTCTTATCCTTCCGTATCTCTAAAGGTGCACACCTTTGACGGGACGGAGCATGTCGGTGCGCACTGTATTGCGTAGCACACTTAGGTGGGCCGCATAGCAACGACGAATTTTTATTTTGTACCTTTGGTACAAAATAGTAAAAAAGAGAGTGAGAGTAGAGTAACAACAACTCTACTTTACAATCTCCAATTATGGAAAGCGGCGCCTCTTTTAGTTTTCGTATAAAACTTTAGCTTTGAAATGTCATTAGCCCTTTATTCACGTTATTAATAATTACTCTCCTCTTTGAATACTATAGGCCGCATCGGGGAATACACGCGAGGCGCCGCGCAAAAAACTGGCGCGATGCTGCTCGATATAGTGTGCGTTGTTTCATATAAAATGTATGAAAAGATTTAAGGTCTTAGCACACATATCAACTCGGAAAGGGACTGTCAACTAGGCGTATGCACGTATCCAAACAGTATCAGCAGCTCCTATACATCAACTCGACTACGGCGAAACAATACCGCGTTTGCCGACCGCGAGTTTGTTCCGAGGCGTGGCGATTACGTTACGATTCCGATTAGTATGCGTTGTAGTATGGAGTTTCATACAAACAATACAGAACGGCTAATACGATGACGAGCTCTTTTCTAGTTGATATGATTGATGAGATCTTTAGCCGGATTATTGATCTGCTATGCGCTCCTAAGCGGCCCATCCAAGCGTGCGCTATCCTTAATCATGAATCCTTTTAATAATGAGTTTTAGGACCAAAATTAATTAGCGCCGATAAAAAGGGTCGCGGACTACGTGGCTAAGAAGTGGCTAAAATTTAGGCACTTGTTACTCAGGTAGCGCATGGGTTACTTAAAACGGCTTCCTTACACTTTATCCTCCTTATCACCGACATAAAATCTACCTCCTGTGTATTTCGCCAGCAATTACAAAATGTTATGCTTCAGTAACATGCACCGCATTTGTTTGTGCCGAGACACGACCACAATTACTAAATGTTGGTGTCTTACTTCTATATGGCAACGAAACTGAAATTGTTATTACTTTTTTGACAGGCTCAAGGAGTGAAGGTGTTCGTGCTACTGTACAAGGAAGTGGAAATGGCGTTGGGTATAAACAGTTACTACAGTAAAAGTAGATTAGTTAGTCAAAACATTAAGGTGAGAATTTTATATAACATTATATTTAGCATTGGAAGCAGACGGGTTTCCTGTAGGTAAGAATTTCGCGTCGCTCACAGACACTAAAAATGGTATTAGTTGCCAAACTGAGACTAAAATTTTAAGTCTCTTAAATAAGTAAGTCTTAAACCAGATTCAAAACTGGAACAATCCATTGACAGACACGTTATAGCGATTAAGCTATCGTAATTTAATGAAAGACAAGTTTTATTCAAACTTTTAATCATTAATGTCATTTAAAATTTTAATAACCTTTCATGATATGCTACGTAAACTGATTCTGATAATAATCGTTATGTTTTAGGTATTTCGTCACCCAGACCACGCTAAAGCGGGAGTGTTATTTTGGGCTCATCACGAGAAAATAGTTGTCGTGGACCAAACCATTGCATTTCTTGGAGGAATCGACTTGTGTTACGGGAGATGGGATGACCACAGACACAGGTAATTTACTAGTCATGTTTTCGAAACCGGTTTAATTATAAAACTAAAAAACTAGAAACAAGCTTTAAAAAATATATGATTATAAAAAAAATACTTTTTCACTCGAATCCTCTTTGTAGAACCAAACGGCTGGAGCTAGTGAGAAAATTATAAAATGGCCATCAGTAAAACTGCTGTTTCCGTGTTTCTCTTCGTAAATACTCTTTATCATATCTGACTTCTGGAAATTTCACTCCAAAATTATAAAAATCTGCGTCTGTCAATTATGAAATTTGGCATTCAAGTAATGTATGGCCGGGAGAGGAAGAGTTATTCTAAGCAATACCTTTTATTTTTTAATATTGTTTTAGCAAATCGATAAATAATTGAGCAAAGTATTACCTATATACCTACACATAAATAAAAAAAAATATTCCTTAATATATTGCACAAATTGATCTAATCCCATACTAGGAAAATTACTTATACATAAAAATACTTAAATAATTACCAGTGTATATTTAATAAGCACTAACCGCTGGAAATATAGAAATCTATGATTATAACACAAAAGCCTGCCCCTTCGGAAATCAAACCCGAGTTTTGCTTATCGGTGGAGTCAAGCGTTACCTATAAAATGGAGGTACATAAATATTTAATTAATTTATTAAAAATGAATCCAAAACAAAATTCAGCTATGTTGGTTGTAATTAACTGGTTCTTAATTCATATACTAAAATTTACCCTCACTTACATACACTTACAATAAATTTTAATTTAATAAAAATCACGTTTCAGACTAACGGACTTAGGAAACATACCAGACACAAATCATAGATATAAGACTAAAAAGAAGACGTCTAGCTCTCCTGGCGGCGGCGTGTTTAATCAAAAAACATACGAAGCATCTTTGAAATTACAATCCGAAGACTTATTCTTAATAACAGTGTAAGTATTTTTAAAATTAACAGTTCTATTTAAAGTTCCAAACGAGCAAGTGACGAAACTACTTTTGCACCTTTTCTGGAAGCATTTGGTGAATATTTTAAATCTGTAATTTTGGTTTTATAAATTTTCGGTAGGATAAAAACAGTGTTGAACATATAGAATAGTATTAAAACAGCCCGCAATTAACCGTCTTATTAATAAACATTGACTAAAGACCTCTAAGTATATGGACATGAAATACCTATTAAAAAAGCCTACCGTTGGCTATTAAATATAGCTGCCATTTTGACATTACAAGCTGTCCAGAAAAAGTAGAGTACGACACAATATGATCTATTAGTGACGATTCAGTTAAGTTTAGGTAAATAGATAAGAATTATTATTTATTTACCGAATGAAATTGCAACTATTAACTTACTTACTTAGTGCTCATCAATTGACCTAAAATTAGGAAAATGTAATTAAACGAAAGAAAGAATATTTATTGACTTTTCACGAGTAATTTTTTTTTACATTGTGGCGTCCAAATATGTTTATTTATTCTTTATATAACTTAACTCTTTATATTTATTTATTACAAAAAATGTTTGGTCAGGTTACATTCAAACCACTTTCTTTACTTTTAAATTCCTATTACGCTAAACTGTGATTGATATTTTCATTGGCAATGATAAACATTGTTATCTTGTTCAAATAATCTTTTTTAGGAACGTAAAATAATATATCGACAATTATTGTAATAGTGCATCACTATAAAATTGAACACTAGAGATGGCTTTCTTAGCAAGCATGAGAACTGTCATGACGTCACAAATGTCGTTATCTCTTTCGGCTTACATGATGTCAACATTTGTTAAAAAGAGACAAAGAGATGTTAAGTTATATGTCGATTCCAACGGTATTTATGCAACTAAATTTGCTACAGACAATTGTTGCACTTCTTTATATATTCCTATTTCTATGACTTAACATACGCCAATGATTAAATTGACATTAAAGTCTTCGCCTTTGTGTTCTAGCGGTCCGGCGGCATCGGACTTGTCTTCTTGACAACCTAGGACGTTCGATCCCGGAACAAAATAAAACTAGAAAATGTGTGTTTTCAATTTTCTAATAAAAATAACTTTGCTCGGAATTGGATAGGTGGCCAGTTGGCGATAGGCTTGCCACCTATCACATTGTGTCTTCGGTTAGTCGTGGATGCCCTGGTTATGCCTCTGCCTAACTCTTCAGGGATATGGGCGTGAAGAATGACACTGTAATACAAACTACAACAACGTTAATTCTGCTGTTCACCAACTAAACTTATTTTAAGTGCGTGGTATATTTTTCCAATGAAATAAAAAAAAATCGCCTGTGTGGTCTAGCGGTCCGGGTGTTGGATTTGACTGCATGAGGTCTCGGGTTCGCTTCCCTGGTCGACCAACAAAAAGGAAATTGGATTTTTCCAATTTTGTGATGTGGTTGAGCCTCTGCCTACCTCTTCGAGGACGTGAAGATACTTTAAAAAAAGAAATGGAACTTGTGATGTTTTTATTCAACGTTTTTTAAGAAATATACAAAAATACCACCTAGACAACACTAAAAGTGTTTTGTCTCTTTCTGTTACTATCGTTGAAAGAAAATCTTAAACCTTTATATGGCAGAAGGATTCAGAGTAATAAAATAACCTGCGCTTATATTTTTGGCATGTTTTTATTGATATAATAAAAATAAACTTAAAAGAAAAACACTTATTATTTCGAAAGTTTTGGAAAAATAGGTGGTAAAAATATTCCCACTGCCCGTCAACAGAGCCACATGCAAGCGGAGTTTGAGACATTATTTTCTATGAAATTGTGCAAAACAAGGCGTGATGCAAAGAGCGACATTACACTTGCTGCATTTTATTTTGCTACGCTTATCTTTGACCTTTGTGCTACACAATTTACAGCGTCGGTAAGTCTCCAACACTGCTGGCATATGGTCACCTACGTTTACAAACCGCAGTTCTTCAGGTACAGCATTTACAGTTTTTTTTTGATATACCTCTGGGCATGCTATGCGTGATTTCTTGCAGATATATGTAGGCAAGCTTGATCTTCTTTTTCTGCTGCTATAGCCACCAATCAATCCTCTGGCAACAGGCACCCGAAATTCTAAGTTGGTAAGCTTTTCTACTCTCGACGTTAGGGAATATAAAATGAAAGAGTTTGTCAAACTTGCGTCCACCAAGAAGTAGAATATCCGCAACCACCAACGTTTACTTCTCCTTCCGACAGCATACGTCCCCTTCACTTGGTCAAAACGGTCAACACCGCCCATTCTTTTGGTGTATTCTTTCACAACCATAGGACAACTTACAGCTTTCCTGGTGCCATTTTTTGCGTTCTTTGTACAGTTGTTACTTCCACTTTAGGATGAAATGCAGTTGTCAACAATAAAACCTCTTTAGTGTCTTGCCACACAGTAAATGCTACATCTTGTTTAGTTCTCCACTTGAATTCACCTTTTTTCATCTTTAGGCTTTTGTTTCTGCCGTTTCTTTTTGTGTTATTTTTTATTATGTTAGGTAAAATTGCTCTATTTCTTCTTACTGTTCCAGTGGCATAAATATTTTTTTCATACATGTACTGCATGAGAGAAAAATCGCAAAAAAAGTTATCGAATTGAAATCTTCAAATCTTCTTGAAATCTTCTTGTGCTAATTTACTTGACAATTTCTTTACGACATTAGCCCCTAGTCCCTCTTCTGTTCCTTGTCCTGTTTTACCGGTATAAATTTCATAGTTATACAAGTACCCTGTGCTACTATCACAACAGCACCACACTTTATAGCCCCTTTTTATGGGCTTCAGCGGCATGAACTGCTTCAAACTGGACCTTCCTTTGAATAGTATCATGCTCACATCTATACTTTGAGAAGAGGAATTGAAGGCATTGTTTTGAAATGATTGACTTAGTAAAGATATAAGAGGACGAATTTTATACAATTTATCAAAATTTACATCTTCTCTACTTGGTTGTTGATTATTATCGATCAAATGCAAAGTCTCTAAAATTTTCTTTTTACTGGCATAACTTCAGCTATTTCATTCACACGAAATCCAGGATCCGATGACCAATGTAAATCGATATGTGGAAGAATATGATAACCCATTAGAATGAGAATGCCTAAAAAAGCACTAATTTCCTGTGTGTCAACAGGCTGCCAATTTTTTATATTTTGCTGCTCCGCATACAAGTTTGTCTGAGTAACAATCAAATCGAAGATTTCATCACTAAAAAACTTTTTGAAATGCGCTACTGGACGTGCTCTCCTATTCAATAAATACCGAGGTTTTATCAAATTCATCGGGATCTGGTCTGGATGTCCAAAAAACCTTGCCCCATGACTCATCTTCACATTCAGATTCATCAGTCAATTCTTGTTCTAAGGGTGATGATGACTGTACTATCAAAGGCTCTTCTGGCTGCGAGTTATCTAATTGTGAACATAGTGTTATTATAGATGTACCTGACTCGGAACAACTGTTCAAATAAGTGGGAGAATTTTGTGACAGGTCACTTGAATCATCAGGTGCTTCAAGTAACCGTTGCATTGTATCCACGTTGAACTCTTCTGCCTCATCAGAGTCAAATCCGTCTTCTGAGCCATCATCGGGCATGTCCAACATCTGCTCAATATCATTTTTATTCAAATAGCGCGGCATTTTTCATGAAAATCTGAGAAAAGAAGGAACTAGTTCAACAAATGTACATAACACGCCACGGGCAGCGGGAATATTTTTCCCACCGAGTAAAAAGTCTTCTCACATCTAAATACGATAGCACAATCTTAATACTAACAGTCGGCCGACTCATGTACTTGCACAGAGCAACGCTGGGGGGAACGCGGGGAAGCGAGCGGCAGGGTCGGCGAGCGCAAACTCCATACAGTTTGCGCTCTCTATCTAGAAGGGTTTGCACTCGTTATTTGTTAAAAAACATGTTATAGTGTACTTTATTATAATGTAATACTTGCTGTCTTGTAAATTTATAATGGTTCCGTTTTTCAGGATTTTCAGGTCACGATGTGTTCCGTTTTTATTCGTAAATAAGCCTTTCGGCTTGCTGACGTTTCATCCACAAAATTTTCATCCACAATGGATGAAACGACACCTTTTTAATTTATTATTTTTCCACTGTCAATTCGTGCACCATTAAAAAAAATTATACAGTCAGATACAAAGCGATCCATTTAGGTATATGTTTTAAACTTCTATATATAAATTGATACATCAAAATCACCAATTACTCAAGATTTAATTAAATTTTTTTATTACACGTATGATCAAATTTCAAATTTAGCACATAATAGTAATTAGTATAAAGTTAAAGTGGGTAAAACAAATCCAAATATTTTATGGATAGCATGGTGAAAATATTTCACTCCTATGTGCGGTACGAAGCAAAAAAGCTTTATAATGGATTCATAAATATATGACATACTGCGAATTATACATTATGAATGATTTTTGTTTGAATTGATTATATTTGTGACTAAAAATAGTAAGTAGGTAATGCCAAATCAATGTAGCTGTAGTCACATATATGTTATGTTTTTTTTGTTATTATATTGTTCATTAGCATACAACTTTTTCATATGACTGTACTAAACAACTTCAATAATTTGAAAGTGAACGAATCGTCGGTGAAAAAAATAATAAAATATAAGGTGTCCTTTCGTCCACTGTGGACGAAACTTCAGCAAGACCATCATCGGTTTCATTATTAACTTCACATTTTTTTGTTTGCCATTTTAAAATAAAACTTTTAGATGAAATGTTTAAAATGTTATTTGACAACCCTGACCCTCGACTGACTTGCCGTGAGTAGGTATATAAAATGTCGGCATGAATTCAAGAATAAAAGAGTTGGACTACTGGTAGGTAGAATTCTTAATACTGTGACGATAGTAACTTGTAAGGTATAGCAAACAACTTGTAGAATAAACATAAATACATAATAAAAAAAAAGTTTCTTACCTCTTTCCAAATAAAAAATATAAAGATTCACGGAGTCACAAATTTTCTTTCAAAGTTACCGCAATTTTTGATTTGTTTTTGACAGCTAGTGGCGCCAAGAAAAAATATGTCACACAAACGTAATTTTTTTTTATAATAATAAACCAGACATCCATAGTTGCCAGTGCAACAAATTAGGGCTCATTTGATAACTTACATAAAAAATAAACAAAGTTTTTGTTGGTGGTAAATATATCGCCTCTGCCTTAAAAAGGGTTAACCCTTTGGAACGTTGGAATGTTTTAGTCTATGTTTGTAATAAGGCAAGTTTTAAAACTTGGTTAGTATGCTTGCTAGTGAAACGAAATTGTAATTTTAGAATATTTAACTTGTGCAGACGGTCACACTCAGTAGAAGATTCGTACAACGGCGTTGTCACAATTTTCATTTTTTGTTGTAGAGATTAGAATAGTCTTATAAACAAAGCGACTTTATTTGTACTTAATAATTATTTCACAGACCATATCCAGAAAGAGAAGCAATTGAAGAGAAAGACGAAAGTGAAGAGACTGACATAGAAAACATTCCAGACTCAAAACCAGACCTACCAGTATTAGAACCGGGTGACCAATTACTCATAGAACAAACGAAACACATGACACAAGATGTACAAATAAGAAATGGAACCAGCAAAGTGACTACACCTGAATCTAGTCCAAAAACAGACCTTCCAGTTCTAGAACCAGGGGACAAATTACTTATAGACCAAGCAAAATACACACAAGATCAAGATATACAAAAGAGAAAAGTACTTGATAAAATTACAAATAGAGGGAAAGAAATTATAAGTATTCTATATCCAACGTCGGAAGAAGAGAGAAATGAACAGAAGTTTGATGATTCTGAACGAAAGAAAGCTCAGAATTACGCGAAATCAAGTGATGAATTACTAATAACAGATCATTTAGGTATTAAACCTGGTGCGTCTGTTCGACCTGTCTCTTTAGCTCAGGTTGTAGAGGGGAGAGTACTAACAGAAAGTACGAAGAAGGCTTTGGAAGGTATTGAGGGGAACTCAAGACTTTGGATTGGAAAGGACTATGTTAATTTTATAGTGAAAGATTTTAACAGCTTAGATCTGCCTTTTGTTGGTAAGTTTTATTTTTTCTTAATGGTAAAATATAAAGAGCCTTACACATACATATCTTCATGTCAGGTCCATTGCTGGGTAGGCAGAGAACATAGTGTACCAAATGTCATGATTGTGTTTAAACAAACTTGCCTTATTCAGATTTCTAATTTTCGCGAAACCAACATAGGATACCCTTATTAACTATCTAATCTTGTCGTTGCAAATGCGATCGGCGAGCTTTATATTTATTATAATATATTACCCATCACGTCTGTACAATTCTAATGTGCGAGATTGAGCTTGGCAAAAAAAACTCTTTGTAATATTCAAAAAGGGCCGACGTAAGTGTGAAGATCTAATATATAAAATTCTCGTGTCACGGTGTGCGTAATTGAACTCCTCTGAAACCGCTCGACCGATTCTCTTGAAATTTTGTGAGCATATTAAACAGGCTTGAGGATCGACCAACATCTATTTTTCATGCCACTAAGTGATAAGGGTGACCCACCCCAATTTTTTTGCTAAAATCACAATAAACGTATAGCAGAACAACGTCTGTTGGGTCAGCTAGTAACATAATACAATGTATAAATTTGTTTTATATATTATCTATAAACTTATACATGATGGCAAAACTTTGGACCCCTTTTTTTACGAATATTGCGTGGACGCAGGAGCATAAAATTTGGCACACTTTTAGTTTATGTGTAGGAGAACGCTAATATTTTTCAATAATAATGCGTATAAAGTACATTAAATCAATAAATAAAACATCACCCATACTACCATACATTTAGCACACAAACAAGTATTGATGATAACGATAAAAGATTACAGATGGCGCACTGAAAAGTTTGGAAAATAAAGTAGTTGGTCTTGAGAAATGAAAATGGCGTTTTTATCAACAAGATATTACAATTCATTATGGTCGAAATTCGACCAATAGGCGACCACTAGTATATAAGAAATGTAAAGTAAAGTAAAGTTCACGCCCATATTCCCGAAGAGGTAGGCAGAGGCACAACCAGGACACGCACGACTAGCCGAAGACACTAAGTCCCACAATGTGATGTGTGTGTGTGTGTGTGTGTGTGTGTGTGTGTGTGTGAATGGCACATTTCCAATCCCGACCAACATTTTTATTATTAGAAAATTGGAAAAATCCAATTTTCTTTTTGTTGGCCGACCCGGGATTCGAACCCGGGACCTCATGCAGTCAAGTCCAGCACGCGGACCGCTAGACCACAGAGGCGATAAGAAATGTGTTTTGGAAGAGGAGGTATTTATTTCTTAGTCACAACATTTGCGAATGAAATGTAATGATATTGGCATATCGGTTTAAACAAATGTGTGTGTGCAGACCTGGTGGACCGCACGAGCACCCCGCGCATGCCGTGGCACGACGTGGGCGTGGTCGTGTCGGGGGCGGCGGCGCGGGACGTGGCGCGACACTTCGTGCAAAGGTGGAATGCCATCAAACTAGAGAAGGCCAGGTACACTATGGCTTTTAACACCCGTTTTGCTGTGTCGGGCAGTGACGCCCCACTGCCCACTGCACCCATCTAGTAAATTCAATTAGGTATTAAGTTTTGGACTTGAGTCGTTAATATTACTATGTGCCAGACTGCTTTGCATCAATTTGACCGGATTTGGTATGCCCGCCTTAATTAAATACGCTTTTCATTAGATACGCTAGCCAGAACGCTATGACTAACGTTTGTTATATTGCATACAGGATATATCCATAAAATTTGCTGTCTCTTACCATTGTGACCGTGTCAATTATGTATAAAAATAAACAGTACGTTGATCACCTACTGCGTTGGTCGTGGATTCATAACCTAATACTAAATTTACAATAATTAAACAGTCCCTGAAAAACAATAATTAGCATCACTAGTTATCTCAAAAAATAAAAGATCTGTATGTAAGATCCATTAAACATTATTAATATAAACCTTGCTTGCAGTAATAAATAACATTGAATGAAATACTTCATAATTTATTTTAACTTTTGTTGCAGACAAAATATCAACTATCCTTACCTTTTGCCAAAGAGCTACAGCGAAATAAAGCCGCTAGAAGATACGGAACTAAGACTTAATTTAGATTTCCACAACGTTTCTTGTCAAGTAAGTAGATATTAACACATAAAGCATGTGTTCACATTAGTATTTTTTTTTACAAAACAGCGAACAAACGCCCTGTGCTCCCGATGGTAAGTGACAACCGTGATTTATAGACATGATAGATATTATAGGTGCGTTTTATCATGGCACCGGAATGTTAAGCCTACTGGATAAGGGGATGGATCCCTAGCTGAGCAAGTTGCTGCACAGCACTCTACCAACAGCGGTAGTGTGGTGACCTATTTTACAAATGCTCGCCTCTTACAAGCTTTCTCTTAGGGAGGCAGATGGTCTACTCTACTCAGCTGAACTAGACCAACACGGAAAAAAATTGTTTGGATGAAACATAATCATGAAATACACACACATATTTTCCCTTCATTGGTTCGGGCTCATTTGTAGAATAGACAATCTGCCTTTCTGCCAGGCAGCTCGTAAAAGGCGAGCAGAGGCTTACCATCACTAACACCGTGACATCTGATTCGGTGGTAGAGTTTCGCAGCGACTCGCCTTTATTGGTACCACCGCTGACATAACTCCGGTAACTAGTTCCGGTTCGGATGATAAGGTAGGCGGATCATTTACTTTTAGTCGAGGCCTAACATCCCGGTCTCAGGTTGGCAACGCACCATTAGTACCTAGGCGGCATAAATTTCTTACCATCAGAGAATCCGACTGCTCGTTTGACTTCCAATATCATAAAGTAAGACACACACAAACACTGGTACGCAGACACACACACGCATGCAAGCACACATACAAACAGCAGTTGCAGCAACGGTAAATACCTATTTAACAGATGCTTAAATGTCCTAATCTCTGGAGCTATTATTCTGATTTGAATATTTCTTTTTATCTTAGTTCTTGATTGGGTTAGGTGGTGCCTATATAACAGCACGCTAGAAACATGACATGTGTAGTATCATAAAATTGTGGGGACTCTTGGCAACTGCTAAAAATACTATTTGTCAAGTTCGGTGGTTTACTGACCAATGTCATAGATTATTTTGCTTCGGTTTTGGGATCAGTATAATAGACGTTGAAGGTATATTCTCGATGTATAAGATTTTCTTCACAAGATAGCGACGTGTCCTTAACATCTTATACATTTAGATGACGGTCTTTTACCGTAATAAAAAAATGTATAATTAAATTTACAATGTAAACCATTTGCAGGTTCTTCGTAGCGTATCCAGTTGGTCATGCGGCTTCCTAGACCCAGACACGGTGGAGCAGAGTATACATGAAGCGTATGTGGACACAATCACGCGAGCACAGCACTACATTTATATAGAGAACCAATTTTTTATAACGCAGTCGAGGTCAAGTGTTGTGCGTAATCAGGTCAGTTTTCCCTTTTTTA
Source organism: Calephelis nemesis (assembly GCA_002245505.1). NCBI lineage: Eukaryota > Metazoa > Arthropoda > Insecta > Lepidoptera > Riodinidae > Calephelis > Calephelis nemesis. The sequence goes on from NJDD01000783.1 coordinate 472,661, forward strand.
AATTTTGGTATGGGCGTAAGAATCTTAGGCAAGTATAATATAGAAAAATCGCACTCATACAAAACTTAATTTTTTTTTCAAAAATATATTTGACATGCGTATTGATATGGTTTGTCAAAGGTTACTTATTACCGAATACTATTGTTTATCCTGTGTTGTTTTTGTAAGAATCCTAAAATCATAATATAAATATACATTATCCATAGTAAGTACTCTAAGAAGTAGTATAGCAAATCCAATCCATTCACTACGCACTGTCTTTCCTGTTTTGATGCTCTAAATTGTGTATACATCTTTTGGCGGGATATTGAAAATCATTGACCGCCTCGTTGGTCGAGTGGCTAGCCTACTCGCCTATCTACATCGACCAAACGCGAGGCTTGGATTTGATTGCCGACGGGGGCAGGCATTTGTGTGATGAACATTTAGATATCTGCATTTCCGGGTCGGGGTGTTCATTCAATTTAATCTTGTATCTATTTAAGAATTTCTATGTATTAGTAGATATCGTTGACTAGCACCCAAAACACAAGCAAATAATTTGCTTACTTTGGGGTTAGATTCAATTTGTGTGGCTTGTTCAGGAATATTTATTTATTATTATTATTATTTATTTATATATTTTTATTGGGATTACGGTATGATATGTTAGTGCACGTGTGTAGATAGGCGAGGCGCTGTACAACCGTATAATGCGAGCGTACCGCAGCGGCGCGCGGTTCCGCGTGTTCGTGGTGATGCCGCTGCTGCCCGGCTTCGAGGGGGAGGTGGGCGGCGCCTCGGGCACCTCGCTGCACGCCGTCACGCACTGGAACTACCAGAGCATCTGCAGGTACGCACGTACGCACGCATGAATACACACACGCACAATAAACACAATAATCGATCATTACACTCGAACATAACGCTGGACTAATTTCAGCACTATACTTAAAATTCTTGTATTTGCACTCTTTTTCTATTCACTGACCACCTCCCCTATTTCCCATTTTTTAATAATATGGATGAAAATGTTATTCACACGAGCCAAATACCTTTTTTACGCGAGTGAAGCCGCGGAAAAAGATAGTAAAATAATCCCAAAATTGAAAACGTTCAATAACTCCCTTACAAAACCCATTGTTGGAGATCAGACTAAAAGCCTTAAAATTCCCAAATATTCTTTATTACGAATATATAGACGTAGGTTAACAATAACAGGTGTACGTCCTTCGGTTAGGTTGTCCGGTTGGCGCACTCGCGTGACCAAGTTGACCGATAGAGGGCCGATTCGTCCCCCGCTCTTCCCTCACTCATCGATCCGGTTCATCTGTCCATATAATTAATGTACCTAAGAACCACCTCGATCACGTTAGCTTTCAAACAAAAAAATCCGTGTCGAAATAAGTCTTATCAGCTTAAAAGTCATGATGCAATAAATAGATACAGACAGAGACACTTACAACTTATAAAACCCTAAAATTTTTCTGTTGGGGGTTGAAAAAAGCATGAGGAGTCCTATGGACTCCGTTCGGAACGAAGTTTGTACTGTAGCAAGTAGTGTCGAGAAAAAATCGTATATGGTTTTTGGATCTCGCTTCAATCCCTCGTGTGTTTCGCTCAATAAGATACTAGTTCCAATAAATTCGTGATTCTGTATGATTTTTATCAGGAGTAAAGAAGCAATACTCACTCGTCTGTACGATGCGGGAGTACCAGATCCGTCGCAGTACATAACATTCCACGGGCTCCGGACGCACTCGGTGCTGGGCGGGGAGCCCATCTCCGAGCTGGTGTACGTCCACTCCAAGCTGCTGATCACCGACGACCGAACTATCATCTGCGGTAGTGCCAATATCAACGACAGGTCCATGATCGGGAAACGGGACTCGGAAATCGCTGTACTTTTACAGGTGGGTTTTATTAGACACATATTTTACAGGACAGGCAGAGGCTAAACTAACTCTGCTGTAAGAAATATTTTATTATATTCTGAATGTCAAAATGCTTGGGGTTAATTTGGTAGATATAAATTAATACAGACACATCACAGGAACCTCTTGGATGGTCTATATGAATTGATGTTCTCCTTGTTAATTTTTTTTTGTAATAAAGAATCTATTATAATATATATGTCTTTCTAAACTTGAACTTGAACTACTTCGCCACGACCCACGAGACACAATGTACACACCGAATTTATAAACTTGTAGACCGAATCTACCGTAATGTCTACTCGAAGCAGGTTAATTATTTATGCCGTATAAAACTCAATCACCCCGTTATGATAAGAGATTAAATTAGATTAATTTTACAAGGTCAGCCATTAACCTCAGCGGTGAACCGTATTTTGAACGGTATGTATCGACAACAGAATGACATTAGTAACTGACAGGTTGCCAGACTGAGTTCAGTTTCGCAGGTTTTAACTGGCAATACCAAACACTTGTATTGTTATATCTATAATAAACAGTCTCCAAAACCGGAGTGTATGAAAAGGGTAATGAATGTGGAGGAATCCAAAAAGGTTTGCAAGGATCGTGAGATTTGGCACTCGATTCTCCTTACCTACTCCGTAAGAGGTTTGGCGTGAAAATATGTATGTGTGTATAAATTATTTAGAAAAAACAATTTTTAATAATAAATAGTTTATAAAAACTACTTTAACAATGATGAAATAAAATGAAATGTATGCACTTTCACAATTACAGAGTAGTTCAAGTAGTGTTTATTCATACAAAAATAATAATTTATGTAATTTCACCTTGTGTCAGTTCTTTGGAATCTTCTTTCAAAAATCCCTACTAATGTTGAAAATGCGAGAGGATTTATGCTGTAGGAAAACTGCCAAGTCGACTTTATTATTATTTTATGTTACAAAACCGCGCTGAGATTGCTTTTGAAAGTTTTCTGTATTGTAGGTCTGGCACTCGATACCCTCTGCCTACTCCGTAAGGGACTTGGCGTTAAGATATGTATGTTTGTATCTATGTATGTAGGTGCTACACACAGACAACTATTTTTTAATAAAATTTGGATTGATGAGCGTCCTAGCAACCTACTTTTTTTTCTTTTAATATACAGATGCCACTGTGCTCTAATTAAGCAAGAGCGCACGAGGGAAATTAAAAAAAGAGGTTCTTTTACTCGTCCGAAGTTTATTATGATATCTCAGGTATAGACACGGAATAAGAGACGTTTTTCAAAGTGGACACGTGAAAAAAAGACGTAAATAGTAACGGCTTGCTCGTCCACTCAGTTGGGGGCGTAGACAACGGTAGTTCTTCGGGCCTTCCGTCTTAAAGTAAGTTTCCAGGCGGAAGTTCTGGGCAGCCCCCACAGCTCTGGGGAAGTCCCGTTAAGGGCAAACGGTCGTCCACCAAAGGAAAGTTATGTACCAGCCCAAAAGTTGCTTTTAGTCCGAGAGGTGCTTCGCCTACACCTACAAATATCCAAAGTTTCTATAGGCCCCGGTTATCTCTAACTGAGCGGCGTGCTTGGTCGTTATCTCATAATATAAAAAAAATGTTTTAAAATTTCGTAGCCTGAATAGATAGCGTGTATATACATATCCTAAAAGTTTAAGTTTTTATAGAAAATTTTAATTACATGTTTTTGTCCAGGACGAACAATTTGACGACGGTGTGATGGACGGCAAACCTTTCCCATGTGGGAAAGTGGCTGGAGCTTTGAGGAAACGACTGTTCCGAGAACACCTGGGCTTCATCGGTGAAGATCTGGCCAGAGTCGGGATCAGTATAGACGACCCATGTGCCGATCAGTTCTACAATAACCTCTGGAAGGCAACATCCAAACTCAATACGGAAGTTTATGAAGAGGTATGAGTAAATTGATATTAGAAACTACCTATTTTGGCGACCTATGTTCCGCCTTTTCGGTTTGTATGGATAAATAAAGAATTTTTATTCTCATTGTCCCGTTTTCCCTCCATAAGAACCTTCTCCTGATAATCACTAACACAATTAGAATAATAGCTAAATCGGTCTAGTCTATTTGAAGTTATGCGCTGAGCATCACATTCAGCGATTAATTTTTATGTTATAGATTTCCTTAAACAAACATATTTTTATAATAGTTACAAATATTTTAAATAATATTTAAAATATTAATAAATATTTTAATCTTTTACCTGGCTATCAGTAAATCTTTGGAACTCGCTCCCAGTAGAAGTCAGGAAAGCCCCTAATATCAATACGTTTAAATATATGGTTAAACGTCACTTCTACGTTCAATATGACTCGATTAAAGTAAATCTGTTTATTCCTTTTTTTCCTTTATTTTATAATAATTATATTCCAATTGATATTGCGTGTGTTATATTTCTTTTTTGTGTATTAGGAGCACCATCGTGCAAAATTTATATTATTATGTCTCCATAAGATAAGGTTGCCTGGAAGAGATCGCTGTTTTGGCGATAAGGCCGCCTTTGTGTGTCACTTAGCTTTTAAGTTTCTTTTAATGTATTTTTATGTATTTTGGTGCACAATTAAGAGTTATTCTATTCTATACTTCCAAATGCATTAAGTAAAAATTAAATATTTGGAATTTACAAGCAACAGTGCAATTATATTTGTTTTTAATTATTATTTACATCGTCTCGTAGGCTGAGGGTTTATCGTATATGTCTAACTCCGCTCCGGCCAAATGCTCGGGTTCGATTCCCAACGCAGGTCGGCATTTGTTTGATGAACATCGATGCCTGTATTTTCAGGTCTAGATCTTTATTATATATTTAATATCAGCTGTACCCGCAACTTCGCGACTATTTTTAGTAAGCGCATAATCGATGGACAAATCATTCATAGTATTAACATGGTCCTAACACCAGCTGAAGATGACCTGTACAACCCCAAGTACCAATACCAAGTTTGGTCGTGTGATACTAAGTATTGTTATGTCCGTAATTTCTAAACTACAAAACTTGACTTTGAAAAGATGAACAATCTAACATAGTGTTGAAAAAAAGCACATAGCAAACAGCACAAAGCAACAATGTCAGAATGGATTAATTTGCCAGATTTCGCTACCATTATTCTATAGTTTTTTGGCGCATTGTGGTCGGGTCACAGATAGACTGAGTAACAATAATTCTAAAAATGCTAAAAATATGTCAGCTGCCCATTCTTAATCGCCTGCACCATTTCTTTTAAATACCTTAAACCTGCTAGTTGATCCTCAACTAGCAGCCTGTTACAGCTTCACATAGCTGGACAAACTTCTATGATATTACACATCCTTTCTTCCTTTCCGACCTTCCTTTGAAACACTATCTTTTAAAAAAACCGTATCATAATCCATTGAGTTGTTTTAAGCAACTTAGCATAAATAGGGACGTACTCGTACAGCAGAAAGACACTTCACGTGAGTTTTATGCTATCTAGTGACGTACAGAATTCAGTTTTTACGGGATTTTTATTACAAGTTAAGATTTATCACGGTTTAATTAAGTATTTCTATACAATTATCATAGTTGACTATAAGATAATTTGCTTACTTTGTGGTCAGATCAGTTTGTATAATTTATCTGTAAATATTTAAAAAAATGTCTTAAAACTTAGCGAATTGCATTTGTCTTGTTTGTCATGAATTTAATATTAAGAAATACTTAAATATATACCGTTAAAAATAATAATAAATATCCCTGGACAGATTATACAATTAAATTAAATATATCTGATAAAAGCTTGGTCCTAAAACTTTTTGTTAAATAATTTAATTAGGAAATATTTTTTCCAGGTCTTCCACGTTTTACCAACAGATTCCGTCCACACATTTGCAGAATTGAAGAAATTCCAAGAAGAGAACAGCAACACTTTGTGGCATGATGACCCAGAACTTGCGAATAGAAAAATCGATCTAATTCAAGGGTTTTTAGTTGATATGCCGCTAAATTTCCTTTGCAATGAAGTATTAACTCCAAAAACTACTACGAAGGAAGGAATGATGCCTACCTCATTGTGGATATAAACTTATTAAAATAAATTGTTTATGCTTTATATGGTGAGTCTTTTTTAAATAATATAAGCTATTTTTGCACGTGTTTGTTGAGAGGCTAAAGAAAAAAACTTTTGTAATTATGTGCATTTAGCGTTGCTAGGCGTCCGGATAAAGCCGGATACAGTCTGGCTGTTTGGTTGCGTGTCCGGCCAAATTAGAGCGTGTCCGGCCTGTCCGGCTTCTGTTAGTCTTTTTACATTTCATGAACGACGATTTGGCATTCGATTTTATTTTTTATTTCACTAGAATTTAACAAGCTTTGTGATAATAAAAAATAAAACTTGGTTTCATATGTATATATTTTGCATTATGTACAACCTAATGCCGAGACAAAATCCTCAATAATGTAGGCTTTTCTAACCAAATGTCCGGCCAAACTGGCTGGACTGTCCGGCTTTTAGCTTTGGCGACCTGACAACCCTATGTGCATTTGAATAACAGATCTAAAACAATTTTGTAAAAGAAACTGCTTGTATATTATAGTGAAAGAAATATTTGTAATAGTCTAAAATTCTTTGAATCACTCTTAAATTAAATCATTTTGAAAGAAGGTCACTGTAAACACGATGAAACAACGAAAGCAATTTTTATATTTACGGATATTTTAACTACTACTTAATTTTATAGGTTGTAAAAAAGCCTCGAATTTTGTCTGCTTTGAGATTCTGTAAAAAATCATTTGAGTTAATTTTTAATTTCTTATATAAAATAAATGTGTACATTGTTTCTCAGAATAAAAAAAACGAAATAATTATTGAAAGTGCTGGGACCCAGCTAAGTAAATTTTGATTTAACACTGTATTCACTCAACGAAGATAAAATACGTAGTTATTAATTCAGCATGTTCTGACTTTCAGCTTTATTCTTCAAAAAATGAGGGATTAAAGCAAAGGTATCCTTTAATTGTTAAGTTGGCATCGCTGGGGCCCTACCATGAACGCTTAAAGCAGTATTATTTCCATCTTGCTAAATGTCTGCTTTTATAAGCAACTTTATGATATACGTCATAAGGTTGTCTTTCTCGACTGACAATTAGTATTGTTGAAATAGTACTGTTTTAAGAGCTTATGGTAACCCCCCTGGTGATCATTTATAGCTGCTTTTTTCAATTCGACGCCTATATTTTTTTATGTTAGACCACGCATTACTATTTACGAGTTGGACTACTATTGATAATTGTTTTTGTGTCGGATGATGTGTAGAGCCCATATATTATTGTAAATAAATCTATATAATATGTACAGTAGTACATTACAGTATTTAAATTATGAGCTTCGGCTATATTCGTCAAGCTTCGGAAATCCGAATGTATTGTAAAGATATCTATATAGAGTTGTTATTATATAATAAATCATTTCGCTTAAATTTAGATTAGGTCAGCCAGTTTAAAAATAAAAATATAAAGTGTTAAATGAGTAAAAAGTATAAAGCCGAAGCGCATTATTTAAATAGCATTATTGTATCAGTATCAGTATCCGTTCAAGTTTGTCCAAAGATATTTATTTTTGTTTTGTTCAAAGAAACAAATCTTTCCTTTTTTTAAATTTACCTACTTAAATAAGTTTAGACCATGCATCGTCTGACTCGCAAAAATGACTTGTTGTAAATCTTAACATGCGCTATGAATGAATTATTATTTAATAATTTAATTACTTGATATTTTCTATTTACATGGGCAATATGACACATCTTGTAAGTATTTGTTTGAATCTAATATCATAATTTATATTATATGCCTTATTGTATTGTGATGATTTGCGTAAACTAAAACTATTTTATGTTAAGCACAAATTAGGTTTAGATAATGTAAGGATTGATTTCTTCCTACACTGATGTCAGTTCCGTACTTTGGCTGAGCTTACAAATATATCTTATCTGTCATATTAATAACCATCAGGTATTCCAATGTTTGAGCTGACATTATTCTATTATGTGTTTATTATTTGGTATATGTTAAACCGGTATAAAGTAAGTCGTTGCTTTTTAGTAACACAAGATAGTGAAATATGAAATTGCGAATTCGTAGCCGACTACACGCAGCAGCAGACGTGCGACATGACGTCTGCTGCTGCGAACCGTGCGTCGTCCCGTCATGTAGCTGCAGTTACGACTTCGAAACCAACCACAGACGGTGGCGGCCGCGCTGTATTTTAGATATTTATTATTATAAATATTGTAGTTTTAGTGAGATGCATCGTGCATTGTGCCACGAGATTGATCAGTTTTCCTCTTTTCATTATTTGAGCAAATTAAATGTGCTTTCGCTTCAACGTCAGTGCCACTACTGATTTCCGGTCGAGCGACACGTCGCTTACTTCGTGTCACTAGTAACCGAAGGTATTGCATAGAGTTGCATTGAAACCAGTGCTGCTGCTGCGTACAGTCGGCCAACAGTGGCTACGAACTCTTGACTCAATAAGTGTGTATTAGCAAAATATTAATGAACTAGTAAATGCAACTGGATTGTACTTTGTTTGTACAACTGGCTTTTAAATTAAAGCATCGACTGTATATATACACGTAGTAATAATTTGCCGCCTTATTATTAAACAAAACGAAATTACGTCAAGGTTCAAGTTGACATGAAAATGTAATTAAGACTACAATATCAACATTAGCTACGGAGTACTTTAATCTTTGTTATTATTAAGATGGTACTTACCATGTACTTACTTATTAATTATATTATATATATATTATATTTGTTTACTTTATTTTTACACCAATTCACTTGAATTGGTGTAAAAATAAAGTAAACTTCACAGCTACATCACATGCTAGTATATTCAGAAATTTTTGTATATATATTTATATTTTAATGTATTAATTCAGTCAGCTTGTAAATATGCCTACATATACAAGAATATTAAGCAAAACGCCTACATAGACAAAATAATGTTAAAATAAATAATGTTGCTGCCCTGGGCTTGGTTGACCGGCCTTCTTACCTTTCAGACCTTTCTTCTCCGAGTCAATTCTATGTATGCTTAGTTGTTTATTGTGGTGCTTTATTCTTTAAGTCAGACATTTAACTTACGATATTTTAATTTTAGCACTTATCTCAAGCTCTAGATATATTTTTGTTGTTTGTGCTCTACTCTCGCTGACGAGTAAGAAGAGTACAGATTAAGGTGTAACTTTTTCTATATTTTAAATATTTGTGAAAATTTAACCCACGATTATTCTAATCAAAAGGATAAAATCATTAAGTTTTACCTTGACTTCTTTCTTCGCAATATAAAAACTGCAACTGTTACTGTTTTGTTTACCGAAGTCTTTTTAAAAAGTTTGCTTCAAATATTACAGCTGAAAAGTAGAAATACCTGAATACATGAAATGATTTATTAATAAAATTTAGTGTAGTTAAAGTTTTAAATAATTTACTGTGATGTTACTGATAATTCATTCCTGATAATAAAAGTACTTACACTGCTTTCCGAAATTCAGTCGTCTGAATAAACAAGGGACTAAATTCGCTTTTCAAATGGCAAATTCTCAAGTGACATTATTATTTAATTATTTCGATGTCTGAATTTAATAGAATTAGAACTACTATAAAATGAGATTAGTATGGTCGCTTTCGTGACGTAGTGATACAGATTTTATGAACAAAATGTGCGGAAAAATATGTTAATTATTATACATGAAAAGCAGTAGGCACTGCTTTTTTGCATTTATCATACGTAATTAAATGTATTCGTTGACGGTCATGATTATTATTTTCTAATATTTTATTTTTTAGTAATTAATATTGTCAGTAATTCGTATAACGTATATAGTGGAACAATGTCTTAATTATTACAGTGTCCTTGTGGGACCAACGTTATAAATTGTAATCCTAGCACAAGCTAATATTTTGATCAGTATGTTTTCCAACCTATTATTTCTATTAGAACTATAAATAGATATTTTTGTCTGCTTAGAATAATACATTAATTTGTATCACTATTAGTAGTAGGGGAGTCCAAGAGGGGATTTCCGGAAAAACTCTCGCGTGTTAGATGATATCTGAAATACCTTTTACAATATCTTTAACAAGTATACAAATTAAAACACATAAAGTTTCGCGAATCTAACTTTTTTAAAGCATGCAGATTAGTTGGGTTTATGTGTGACAATAAGTGCATATTTAAATGTTTGTACGATTTGAGCGTGACATAGGAGTATCAGAAACTTTTAAAAAACAAGTCATCTATGTTCACGTATGATGGAATAACTGTACTTATTGTTATTTTTAAAAAAGTGTCTTCACCTCCATATCCCCAAAAAGATAGGCACAACCAGGACATCCACTGCTAGCTGGAGACACTAATTCCCACAATACGATAGGTGGAAAGCCTATCGCCAACGGGGTAAATAGTTCTTTTACCTTTTATAAGCTCCTTGCGCCACTAAAAATATAAACGTCATGGAGTTCTTTGTTATCCTTCTCGCAATCAACTAAGTCAACAAAAAATCCTCCATTATTGGAGTCGATGCACATTTATCATCCTGGGCTTCCCTTCTATATGTAACTTGAACCTACCTCCTCAAAAGTACCAAAACTAAGTGCACATAAGTGAAGGTTTATTGAAATGTTAATAGCTATTGGAGACCGCCATTAGTTTATAAGCTGATACAAAACAACTAAAAATGCTAGTTACCTATTAGAATTAGAATTATTGGATATCAATTCAATACTGCATCTACTCTATACTTGTATATTAAGAGAAAATCTAGAAATGCTTCCATTTGCTTATCTTATACAATTGAAATATCGTTATTGTAATGGCTAATCATAAAAACACTACTTATTATATTTTTACAAGACTTGCCTATTAACCATTTTTTTTTGTTTTACTGGACAATAGTGAAATAGGTGCTTAATATTTATAAACCTTACAAATTTTATTAGATCATATTGTTTTATAAATATTTACAAATTTATGTACATTATTTTTAAAAATAATTTATAATAAATGTTGTGTTGTAATAATACGAAAATAATATATTTTAATAAAAACATCTTACATTTGTTATTATTTATTTATACATCATACATGCATTTACCCGACTAAAATTAAAGTGTAAAACCCAAAGGACTATGAACGAAAATGTATGGTTCGACCACGGTAAACCAAATTTAAACAATTGAAACAATAATTACACTTCAAAAGTTGACTACAAATATGATGGTTAAAACTTAAGCTTATTAAAATTATTTTATTAAAAATAGTCAAGTATCGATCAGATTAGGTACAGTTTTTCCCGGTGGCTAGCGACGATGAATGATGGATGGATGTAGGTACCCGGGAGACTTAGGTTGACATTCCACGATCAAATCATTTCTGTTTTATTCAAGGGTGGTATCAAGAGTCTCCGAAACCGGCGTGTTTGTATGGAAAGGCAAATGAATGTAGATGAAGCTAGGCAGATCTGCCAGAATCGTGAGGTTTGGCACTCGATACTTTCCGCTTACCTCGTAAGGGACTTGTCGTAAATGATGCTTTGGTGTTAGTGATGATGTTTTCGAAATAATTTATTGAATAAGTTTTGGAATTCCGGATTTCTGGAATATAAGAAAATAAAGATAATTGCTCTCCTGGGGAAAGCAATCATAAATCGTTTTTTAACGTTCCCACTACTTGCGAGTCAAGCCATAATTTTGACAGCAGCGAAATTCCGCGAAATTCACCGAGAGCGCCCGTATGAGAGTAGTAGATCGTGTCCTAGTAGGAGTTAGAATCAGATGTACGTAAGCAAATAGCAATAAGTATCGAAGGCAATCATCACCGACAAGTACGAACCCTGGTTTTGCGAGGGGGGGAGGCTAAATTAGCTATTAAAGTACCTAGTAAGTTCTCATCTCAAAGTGACTTTACAGATGTGTGCTGTCTTTTCACAAAAAAATGTTTAAAAATTGTCTTCATCCCATATCCCCAAAAAGGTTGGCAAAAGCAACAATGACTAGCCGAACACTAAGACCTATAATGTGATAGGTGGCAAGCCTATCGACAACAGCACATATCCAATCCCGGGTAACTTTTTTTTTATAGAAATAAAAATCACAAGGTACTTCTGATAAGAGTCAACCGCCGTCTATAGACACCATTGATATTTTATGTGCGTTGCTGTTCTGTGGTCGAGATATTAAGCCTACTATGCAAGTCTACCGGCTACACTACTGTCATTATGGTAACAGGAATGAGTAAACGGGGAGCAACACGGTTTTAACAATGGCCTTATTGGTAATCAAACGTTTAACCAATGCTCGCCTCTTACTGGTAGATCTCTGCTGGTAGGTAGGCGGATGGTTTTTTAGAGTTCCGTAGCCAAAGGCAAAAAACAACCCTTATAGATTCGTCATATCTGTGTCTGTTCATTCGTCGTAGACATTTTTTTCCGAAACTACAAGATCTGTGCTGTTGAAACTTCGTAGGTAGGTAGGTAGATGTACTTTGTGAACTGTATCAAAATTTTTAAACAAAAATAGAAAAATAATAATAAATTTTGGGGTTTACCCATGCTTAGAACTATTTTTTTCAAATCCGTATCTGTGAGGAATCTATGATCTTCAAAATGATATTGAGGGTGCTACCATAATTTTTTTCTAAACTGGACTATAAAGTTCGTGTTACCGACTTTTAGTTCCTCAAATGACCGAAGCGGCGCTGCTCTGGTTTTCATACAAATTAATACGATAACGATTACGTTACCAAGAACGAGAGGGATTCGTGCATGGGCTACTGAATAGTTTGCGCGCGAGTACGCAGTTTACCACTCACAAAGTGGTAAACTACGTGCCCCCCTCCCCCTTGTAAATTCTAAAATAAGAGAACGATAAAACTCAAAAAAGTATACGATGTACATTGCCCTGCTAACGGAAAATTGGTTTGAACGAGATCTTTTCTTTCTTTCTTTAGGTTTTGGCCTTCACGATAGTATTTTGCCTTTAGTCAAGTAGAAATTTGCATCAAATTTTATATCAATTTTCATCAAATACAATTAGTCATCAGTCATAAGTCGTCAGTAACTCATGTCAGGCATGGGTAAAGCAGTGGCCTCATTACACAAGCTCATGTAATGAGATTTGGCGGTAACGAGGAAATACCTACACGATACGCTAATTTCTTCATGATTATTTCATTTGTGCACTTTCACTAATTAAAATTGTACAAAATGCCACCAAAATTGACTAAAAAACTTCGACGGAGGTCGATATTAATCAATCATTTATCATGTGTATTTTTCTTTCTTTCTTCGAGATCTTTTCTTTCTTTAAGTTTTGGCCTTCACGTTAGTATTTTGCCATTCGTCAACTAGAAATTTGCATCAAATTTTATATCAATTATAATTAGTCATCAGTCACAGTCACAAGTCGTCAGTAAGTCATGTCAGGCTCTTGGGTAAAGCGGCGGCCTCATTAGACAAGCTCGTATTTAAGGAGATTTGGCGGCAACAAGGAAATACCCACACGATACGCTAATTTCTTTACGATTATTTCATTTGTGCATTTTCACTGAACAAAATTGTACGAAATGCCACCAAAATTAACTAATTAGTAATTTCACTCAATATCAACACGAAATTCAATAATTAATTAAAAAAACTTCGACCATCTTTTCTCTCGGTGGCGCCAAAACTCCTGAACGAGACATTTATCTAAATATAATTTATTTCTTAAAATAATTGAACCTAACTATCAAGAGATGGCGCTGTGTAGTTCAAAATAGTGCAAATTGCAGAAGTGACGGAAACAGCAACCGCTGTAGAGTGTAAAATGAATGAACTAAAAGATAATAAATTATGATGTTGATGCTACTAAACACTTTTATTTAAACAGAGAACCCGGACTGGGGACAACATATTCAACTGCAGTGCTTGAGGATAAAGCAGTAATATATTTAGGTAATAAACAGATTTAAGAATAGTGAATATCACTTCAACGGAAAGAACCTAGGTACATTTCGGAAAATTTTACGCAAACAAAACGTGCAAATGAATCCGTTAGAACGTGATTGCATTGCAGTGCATTTTTTGTATTGCTGATTTAATGGTCTATTAACGTAATACAGAAACTGTTTTCTGTGTTTAGGAATTTAACGGGTTAAAAATAAAATAAAACTATAAATAAATAAAGATGTAAATTTGGTTTTCAGACATAACGTGGATATTGCCCTTCATAAACATCAGTATGTTAAATTCTCGTCTGCATGCATGAATGTTAATGTGTACTGGCTACTGTATATTTCCATAGAAAATATATTTATTATTTAGGATGGAAACGAAAAGCACAAGATCTTTTTATGCTAGAAAACAAACGTGGCCTACAGAATCCATAGATGCATCCATAGATAGGCCTTTTGTGCAAGTATACCAGCTGCCATACCCTTCCGACTAGAACATGACGGCAGGAATGGGTAAGACGGTGGATCCCGTCCGGGCAAATGAATTGCTGAATGACGCTCTTCCACGTGTGGCCCTGTTGGTAACGACATGCGTAGCTTATGCTCGCCTCTTATGAGCTGCCTAGCAAACAGGCAGATGATTTATTTTCCAAAGAGTACCCGGACCAACATGTGCAAAAAAGACGTCCAATTGCAATGCCAGAGAGTATGGCAGCAGTATAGTTGATAAACAGAATTATGAATACCATAGTCTCCAGAGCAATGCATAATTGAACGAGTCTGTTTTTCTTTATGTTATAGGAAGGCAAACAAGCAGACGGATTTCCTGATGATTCCTGAAGATGGTAATGGTGCGTTGCCAACCTGAGGTCAGGATGTTAGGCCTCGAGCAAAAGTAAGTTTACCGGCTATCTTACCCTCCGAACCAGAACACGTCATGACGTTATAGCGGCAGGAATAGGTAGGCGGTGGTACCAATCCGGGCGAGTCGCTGCAAAATTTTACCACCTAGTTAGATGTCTCGGTGTTAGTGATGATAAGGCTATGCTCGCCTTTTACGAGCTGCCTGGCAAGAAAGGCAGATGGTCTATTCTGCAAAGGAGCCCGGACCAACACGGGGAGATTCTTCTGATTTAGTGTGTAACCTATTGACGAGATTTTAAGCCTTACTCTTGAAAGATATGTGGCTCGTTTCAGCCTGGTGTTGGATAATGATAAACTAGACTTGAGGAAATTTAACAAAAGTTAACACAATCTGTCAACGGTTTTTGAAATTTGTTCACAGATTTTTTTCAACTAATTAAAAATAACAAAAAATATATTTTAAAAACATAAGTATAGAATATTCAATTCAATGTACAATCTAAAGTACCCGCCATGAGAAGCTGTAAATTATGTAAACAAACGTTCGGGAGTTAACAACATCTGGTTCAAAGGAAAAAGTATTTTTTTAAAATATTTAATTATAAATTTAATTAATTAATAATGTAAATATGTATAATAAATTACGTATCTTTTGACATTTTTTGTACTGGGTTAGGGCTTCATTATGCGTTAATACGCAATAACAAATAACGTATAAAAAATTAAAATTAAGGCAATAATTAACAAAACTAACAACAATAACAAAGTGATAACGAAAAGATAACAATAACAACCAAATCCGCGATTTTAACAAAGCAATGAAAAATTTAAAACTCGAATGACACGTTTATTTCAAAATGACGAACCGATGGTTTGCATTCCCGGCGACCGGCGCGTCCCCGTACCAAGACACTCAAACGTCAGTCGTTACATATGATCGGACTAAATTAAATAGGTTGTTACTTTCATATAACCCGTTTATATTTTTATTTCGATTGAATATGGTCAGTTCATTGTTGTCTCGAAGTAAAAATAATTACTTAGTAAAAGATGTTTGTTTACATAATTTTATTTACAGCTTCTCATGACGGTTGCTTTACATCATTTTATTAGGTATGTTACTGCAAAAATAAAATTAAAAAAAAAGTTTTGACATTTCCAATGACAATATCTGTAAATTGTAAAAAAATCTTGGACAAAGATATTGAGCGAATGGAATGGACTTTGACGTGTCTGTCGGTAAGTGTTTGTGTGTGCTGTGGCATTATAGCTCCAACAAATAAAGCTATTTAAATATGTTATAGGGTTTCATAGCCAAATTGCAAAAAACGGAATCTTTATCAATTTGTCATGTCTGTCTGTCTAAGCCACTTTTTCCGAAAATTTATGAATCACTTTGAAACTTGGTAAGCTAATGTATCTTGTGAACTTGTAAGTTAGATGTGTGTGAATATGTCTGTCTGTCTGTGGTACCATAACTTTTAAAGGGATGGGCTGGTTGTCGGTGTTCATGATTTTTTTTAATTTTAAGAATATTGTAGGTATTTGACGTGTATTTTACATCAAATTCAATTTCCATGATTCTGAAGAATGGCTTTCTTCATATGAGATGTCAACGAACCAGCACACGGCAAGAGATAATCGTGCCCTATAGACACCATAAAAGTTTTAGGTGCGTCGCTGTACTGTGGCCGCGATGTAAAGCCTATTATGCAAGTCTATCGGCTACCCTACCCTCCGGGCCGGGACATGACAGAGTCGTTATGTATGCTGCTGTTGCGTTGTTACACTGCACTCTAACAGCAGTGATCTTGTTAGTGATGATCAATATTTTCACCAGCACCCGCCTCTTTCGAGCTGCCCGGCTGAAAGGCATTCTACTCAGCGAATTGGACCAACACTGCTATTGTATGTTCCCATACAATAGCAGATGAATTTATTTAAAATTAGTTTTTGCTTTTGTATACAAGTAGCAGGTGCCTAATGCCTATTTAGCTATTTTTTTTAATGGAATGGAATATTGGAATTTATATATTGGATATTTTGAATTTATTTAGATTGTAAAATACATTAGAACTAGATTCGAATTATCGCCTCTGTGGTCTAGCGGTGCCGGCGTTGGACTTGTTTTACATGAGGCCCCGGGTTCGATACCCGAGTCGGGCAACAAAAAGAAAATTTGTTTTTTTATTTTCTAGTTAAAAAATGTTGTTAGGGAATGGATATGTACCTACCCGATTGACGATAGGCTTGCCACCTATCATATTGATGGACTTAGTGTCTTCGGCTAGTCGTGGGTACCCTGGTTGTGCCTCTGTCAACCTACTACTACTAAGATACTACTTAGGTTGTAACTAATGTACATTAAGTAGTTTGGTAATCCATCGCCTTACTCATTCCTTTCGCCACAATGATAGTATCATGTTTCGATCCAGAGGGTAGGGTAGGCGGTAAACTGGGATAAAAATAAGCATAACAGCTCGGTCACAAGAGAGCGACGCATTTACAACATACATGGTATAGTCACAGTCTTAGTAGGTAGAATTCTTAATACTGTGAGAATTCTTAATACTGTGAATTCTTAATACTGTGGTACAGGGCTTCCCAAACTGTGCTTCGCAACGCCCTGGGGCGTCGTGGCCCTGTCCCTTAGGCGTCGCGTGTCAATGCGAACTAG
Organism: Calephelis nemesis; assembly: GCA_002245505.1. Classification (NCBI taxonomy): domain Eukaryota; kingdom Metazoa; phylum Arthropoda; class Insecta; order Lepidoptera; family Riodinidae; genus Calephelis; species Calephelis nemesis. Next base: position 490,085 of record NJDD01000783.1, read on the forward strand.
TCGAGTGAGTTATCCGAGTCTATGAACCAGTTACTAGATTTGTGTTTATTATAACTGGTAACTGTTTGCGGGCTGGGTTAAAAGGAGTCGTAAAAATAGCACATCCTAAGGGCGTCACAGTACAGATAAGTTAGGGAAGCCATGGCATAGTGTATACATAGGCCAAGGTTATCTCTTACCATTACATGAGCCGTGTACATGTTTGCTATCTTATCACATAAAAAATGTTGATATTTATTATTTCAAATGATTCTTGCCTACCTGAACATACATAGTGAGAAATAGTGAGTGACAAAATCACGATAATCCTTCCACGATTAAAGGCCTAAATTCAGTAAAAAAATAATACCAAAATTCAGTAAAAAAGGATATTTTTAAACACACAGTTTCATGGCAATGAATGCGACATTTCAAAAATAACGTGGGTAGAAAAAAGCCTGTAGTAAAGCAATGATCGAAAATAACTTGAAAAAAAATATCTGGTTTCGCTAAAAAAATCGAACAAAAATATTTTATTCGAATAAAAATTATTTTTAATATGGCACGAAAATAAAACATTTTTATTCAAATACTCTACATTTTCAGTTTGTTCAATGTTTTAGAAAATTAATCGCTTTTTTATTTTGCGTCCATATTTATAATAATTAAATAAAATAACACCAAAAAATATCAAATTCATTATCATCGTCATTACTCATTTGTATCATGCGATTTTCGACTCTATAAAAAACAATGTATAATAAGTTAAAAATAGACTTCGGAACTCATACAATAGAAATTATTAAGCATTTATATCAATAAAGAAGTAATCAAATGGCATGTCTCTTTTTTTACTTACATCTTATTACAACGACGTGCAATCTAAAAAAAATATCACGGTACAATTGTCTATGCAAGTCACATAACCTTTTTTATTAACCCCCGATGCAAAACAAGGGGTGTTATCAGTTTGACGCGAGCGCGTAAGTGTGTGTGAGTGTGTGTGTGTTCTGTCTGTGGCATCGCAGTTCTTCAGTGAATGGATCGATTTTGATGCGATTCTTTTTTATTTGAAAGCTGACGTGATCGAAATGGTTCTTAGCTTTACTTTATGGAGATCTGTCTAGGCGTTCAAGGCTCATTTGCAGTTCATTTGTGAGCATCGGAATGTATGTAAGATGTAGGTACTCTGGGTATTTATTTCACGCTCTAAACATAATATGTGAGACCTTACAATCAAAACACTAATGAATGCTGGTACAACTGAGTTGGTTTGAATTTTGATGATAAAGCTCGAAGATAAGAGACGTACCTAACCATGGATTGCCTACTGGTAAACCCATCGAGTTTGGACTCATTTTATTCGCCTTAACTAGATCTATTCATGTTGTTTCATGACGAGGATTTAATGATGAGGACCTGATGATTGAACTGGAAGGTTGCTAATGGATCAGAATTTAAAATATTTTATTTCGTAATTTTTCAGTTCATCTAAAGCACTAACTTTAAAATTGACGTGATTGAGATGATCTATCACTTATGGAGATCTATTCAGCCATTAAATGCCATCAGCTCGTTCGTGATATCGTAATGGCTATTAGTTGCATTATATACATTTAATTTACTTTCAAACACGTGTGAGATCCTACAATCAAAACACTAACGAATGCTGGTACAACTGAGCTGGTCTGATAATAAAGCTGGAAGATCGGAGACGTAACCCTGGAATGCCTACTGGTAAACCCATCGAGTTTGGACTCTTTAGATTAGTCTTAACTAAATCTGTTAATATTTCATGATGACAAGGATCTGATGTAAGAACTGCGAGGTGGCTGATGGACCATAGTTTAATAGTTATGGTCTAATACCATTTCGTCCACTGTTCAGTTCCGTAATATTTTTTATCGAAGTAACATCAAAAAGAGAGAATGTTATAAGTTAGATGTATCTGAGTGTGTGTGTGTCTCTCTGTGGCATCATATCTTTCGAACATATGGACCGGTTTTGATAAGGATATTTGTAATTGTGATTGGTTGTTTCACCCTGACCCAAATTGACGTTCGTTTTTATTTACCCTCGACGGAAAACGAGGGCTTTTATAAGTTTGTCGTGTCTGTCTGTGTCACATACACAGCCTATGTATGCCTGTTATATGTTTGTGTATGTTTGTCTGTGTCATCATCACTTTTGAATGGATGAACCGATTTCGATGCAATGATTATTTGTTTAAAAGTTGACCTGTTCTGGATGATTCTTGGCTATATTACCTATAGGTTTAGTAATGGTTTCATTGAACATTTTTAATTTTAAAATTAGGTAAGTATGTAAAATTGCAAATAAATTTTCGAGTGGTTGCACAAAACAACTTAATTTTTTTTAACCTCTTTCCTTGGCTTCCAGATCCATTCCAGATCTTATTATTTCTACAAATTATATTTGCTGTCACATTTCTCTGGTTCGTTCATTGACCTCTAGTTACGCGATTAAAAAGAAACACTGTATGCTATCGTTGAATTTTACACTGCTTTCTTCGTGATTAATGTTTCGCCGGCCGGTATACTCCTGACTGACTCCTACGACCGGGGGGGTCGTAGGAGTCATGAACTTGGATCCGCTCTTTTTTCCTCACCATAATATTAAAATTAAAAATTTTGACTAACCCCCAACCAAACACTATAAGTAAGGTCTCATTAATAAATATGGAGTAAAGTACTCCGAGGTTTAACCTAATAGTATAGTTTTTATTAAGTACCTACCTACAATGTGATATACTTAGTTATAGACTATAAGATCGACATGGTTTTAGCTCTCCAATAAAAATCTGCATCGAAATCAGTCCATCTGTACAAAAGTTATGATGCCCTAGGCCCTAGACAGACACAATTACAGATACATCAAACTTACAACACCTCTCTATTTGATGTGCTTTAGATGAATTGCATAAGTTGCAAAACATTATTCCGTAATTTTTAAATTATGATGCCATCAGTCGCCTCCCAGCCCATTTATCAGGTTCTCGGCATCAGAAATTGTAAACAGATCTACTTAGTTAGATGAATCTTATGAGTCTAAACTCGTTCTGTCTTATCAATAAACGTTGACTAAAGGTAGATACGATAAAGTTTAATTTGTATACCTAGCTGCTACTGTACCACATTGTAACAAAGCCTAAGTACTGACAACACCAGTTTGAACCATGCCGTACTTTATTCCGTGTTTATTACCCAATTAAACAGGACAGATTTACCGAAATGTCTCCTATCTTCGAGCTCATTATCAATTAGGTCTCACATACGTTCAAAAGTGAAATAGGTACCTAGGTAAATAGGTAGTAGGTACCTACCTACTTAGTATGATAACATTCCGGTATTCTTACAAACGAGCTTATGACCTTGTACGCCTGAACAGATTTCCTTAGATTATAACTAAGAACAATCCGAAGCACGTCAGCTTTCAAATAAAAAAAAAAACACGTCGAAATTGGTCCATCCGCTTAAGAACTAGGTAGGTAGGTTATTGTGTCAGATCGCGTCCACTTAGTGGAGTTTGCAGGTTTGAGGTAAAATATAAAAATGTTCTAGATCTAGTATTGAATTGACGAATATTGTAACCCAGCCGTAGTCTATTTTAGGATTAAGCTAAGTTTTAGCCAAAATGTCTAGTGACTATTTTTTAATAATTAAAATAATCGAAATATGGCTATTTGACCAGTTTGCGTCCACAAAATCCAGATCGCGTCCACCCATGGACCAGTTTGCGTCCACCAACTTTTAAAGGGGTTAAGGGGAGATTTTATTAGGAAAATTTATAGAAATGTTGGGTTTTAAGTCATTCTTTATAAATACATATGTTCATGCCTAGTTCCTTACTGAGTTGGCAGAGAATATCGAGTACCAAGTGTCACTAGCTTCTTTCACATTCATACCTTTTTTCAAACAAAGAAGCTGGTTGTGGAGACTGTGATGGCAAGAGTTGGCCCTGGGTTAAATTGCCAATGGAATATCAACTTAGGTCTCCCCGGGTAACTACGTACGTCCTTCCAGTTTCGCAATGTATATCTGTACTGGCAATCTCTAATCTGCCATTCTTACAACGTGTATCAAACAACGGAACATGCCCTTACTCTATATTGTAACGAAATACTTATTTTTAATCTCACTCTTTCTCTGATCTTATTGTTACGATTGCCGTCAATTAAACTATCCCTGCAAAAAGCACTACCCGGATAAACAAATTCATTTATTTGCACCAGCGCTACGACGTCTACTAAAACTCTTGAATACCTACGTTATGACTACATCTCTTTCATGTGCTATTTTGGTTTCATTTGCATTCAAATGTAGATACGAATTTTTCTTTCCAATCCTCATTCATTAGTTCATTACTGTTTGCAGCTCAGATGATTTCTAGCCCAAAATTACATCATCGATTGTTTATATAAGGCAGGTCACCACTAGCTCATATAGTTTTTTTTTCGCATCCACAATATCTTCATTTTAGAATACAGACATTTAAAAATCTTTAAAAGATTTTGTTAGATCTGCAGGTAGCCTATTTTCTCTTAGAGATTTCATATCGAGCACGTCCATTTTACAAAAATTTTTAGTTTCCTTCAACTTTTACCTATCGTGTTCCCTCTTTCGTTGTTGATATGCTCTTTATCTTTTTTATTTTCTAATGAAAACATCGTCATCCGGGATAAAACATGTGCCCGGTTGGCAATAAGTTTGTCATCTATCGCACTGTGGAACCAAGTATCTTAGGCTAATCGTACGTTTCCTAGTTGCACCTTTGTCAACTTTGGGAAGTACAAGCCTGAGTATAAGTATATTATAGTATATTATTATTCCTTCCGGAGCGGTAGTGGGTACTAGTCCCGATGGGATTATACAATGCACTTTACCGACTACCACCTATCTATAACTGTCCGATTTAATTTTATAAATCAGTTACTTAAGATTTAGCATTTAAATAAACAAGTGGACGCAAACTGGTGTATGGTATAATCCGTCAATCCAGTTTGCGTCCAGGTAAACTTCGACATCTATATCTTTTTCTATTATCATAATTATGTGGACGCAAATTGGCTATTTTAATAAGCATTATAATAGTGGTAAAAACAAAATAAATCCCCATCCTTATAACATATTTCTTTATATTAAAATAAAGGATTAAGTTAGAAATAGTAAGATGAGTTCGCGTCCACCCTGGACGCAAACTGACTAATTCGTAAAATTAGTATACCAGTTCGCGTCCACCTCATTTTCACCTTAAAAAATACAATAATCATTCAAAATCATCATTATTTTTATTATTTTATTCATTTGCAAGGTCTAGGAACTAATAAAATATTTAATTAAAATTAAAACATTGAAAAATTACGTATGAAACGCGCGCCGGTTCACTAGGTATTTTTTTACTAAAATTATAGCTATTTACACAACTTTTTTGTATAGCTAAGATTCATTATTTTTTTTAAACAGGAAAAATTATGTGAACAGTTCTTTTGTCTTGGTATATGTGTTACTAATATATTGTATTATAGGCAGAAAAGACTTGTAATTTCCCTAGTTTGTTAGTACACTTATTTTTAAGGGTTTTTTAAACGGTGTCCGCGAAATGGACGCGAATTGGTGCGTGGACGCGAATGGGCACACATACCTATGATGCCACAGATAGAACACACACAAAGTCAAACTTATAAAACTCCTCGTTTTGTGTCGGAGGCTAAAATTTCCTAGGAAGGTAACTGTATCTAGTTTTTATTCATATCTACCCTTCTTACATTGTAGTTACAGGTAATTTTACATAAAAAATTACTAGGTAGGTATATATGTACCTGCATAAGTTAATAGGGTAGGCAAATAATAGTGAACCTAACTTTAAGGTTAATATTCAACATTGTAGGTACACCTTATTTTCATTCCCTAGGTAGCACAGAACAATATTACTCACAGAGCTAGGTAGGTACATAGGTACCTACCTACTTATTGACATTTTAGTAGGTAGGTAGGTACATATCGAATTAGTTTTAGTAGATAGGTACCTACAGCAGATAAATATACAAATTCTCTGTTTGCTATTTGTTATTATTATAGAATGTAAGTGGCTGTAAGGAGTGTAATTAATAAATAAATAAGTATCACTTCGTGTTGAAGAATATTCTGTAATAAAAGATATCATATTATTAGGGTGAGACGTATCATTAATTTTGATGCACTTGTTCTCGCTAATTTGTTAGTGTGCGTGTGTTTGTTTGTGTGCTCCAGGGCATTACATTGCATTATTTGTAGGTTTAGGGCTGGGACGGGCCTGTCCCTATCGTCGACAAGTTCTACGCTCCCTTCCGTGGGTATTTGAATAGGCTCGCAAGTTGCGTAACGCGCGGCCAATGACAGCGTCTGTGCACATGCACTGGGCGGAGCCGTTACGTCATTACGTTCTGCCTCCGCGAGGCCGCGCAGCCGCCGTGACGTCACGTACCTAGCCCTCGTCCCGCGCCTACAGCGATTAGAGCGCCCATGCGGCCTGCGGCGTCGCACGAAAACTCGCAACAAAACACTCGTGCGCTCAAAGATGGCGGATGGGTCGCCCGACGATTGTGCCGGCCTAGTTCAAGTGAACGATTTAACTTTTTCCGAAGCTGATCCGTCACATGGTGACTTAAAAAAGTGCAGTGGACAAACGGTAATTAGTGACAAAGTGAAGATATCTTTTTATACTGACAAAGGAACGAGTGATTCTTGTGAGAAAAGTGAGTCGCGCGGCGTGGCTACCGATTGTACCGCGGCGGTCGGCACAACAGATTCTCTGAAATCCGCCGGTTCTAAGACTGAGGAGGGCGATGACAGGAAGAAACGATGTTTCGACAGATACGACAGCTCTGAGTCTTCTGACAGGTCAGTGACGATGAATGTCTTTTGAGTATTGTGTAATGTGTGTAATCGACCGTAAACGGTCTTGTTTTGATAGACGCGAAATCTTAAAGTCAATGCTCTAGTGACCGTAGCTGTTGTTTAGGTGTCATGGTCATCTTAAATAACTCTTGTTGCTAAGTCTGCATATATAGTGGTTTCCTCACGACTTTTTTTTGTGTATAATGAATTAAACCCTAGGTCAGACGTTAATCCGATGCTTTATTAAAGTTAATTACATTGACTTGATTTATATAAGCACGTACCACTATCTGTTTACTGATAATTTCGTGTTCTCCCAGCCGGAACGTAATATTCCTAACAACTTGGTCGCATTTTTTTGTCAAAATTCTTTTGTTCAGGATCGTCACAGTTTAACAAGTTTGTTGCAGGATAGTTAACTGTTAGGCTTAGAATTCGAGAAATTTAGACTTTTAGATAATCGTAATCTGTTGAGTTGGTGCATTAAAGAGGGAGGTGACACATTTATCTCGGACCTAAAAGCAAAATACCTTGTCCTATCCCATAAAAAATATTGGTTAAAAAAACATCATGTAATGTATAAACTCAATTAGATACCTAGTTGGAGCTTATTTAGAGAGCATGTTATAATTTCTTCTTATCATGTTCTTACATAGATAGTTTTATGTAAGTAGATAGCCTAGCATATTAAAATATTTTTCAAAGAAAATATTTTAGTGATTTGAATGAAACTGACCTCTGTAAACCATTTAGAGTTCATTGCTTCCCTAGGATACACAAAACCAGTTTTTTATGTCAATCTTGCCTAATGACTTAAATTTATGGATCATTTTATCTGATTACATAATTTGAATAAGTCTACACATATTTTGTGTATTAATGTTCTCATGAAGCAAGTAATTATCAAATAAAAGAGTAATAACCCAAGTCTCACACACAAATCTTTCAAGGTTAAATACAGCTGAACTTGACTTCATTTTAGCCTTTACATTAACAAATAATGACGTCAGTGGAGATAATGTTGTGATAAAAAATATCAGTGTCTTTGGCGTAAGATAGTAACAGACATACCTAGTAGGTATTTTAATTATCTGATATTACAATATTGAATTAGTACTTATTTACCTTACTTCTCTCATATTTATAAATTACTTAACTATCTCTAGAGATTTGCATGATGTAAAAGGTTTTAGATTTTTCTGGGTCAGTCACTCAGTCAGGTTTACTATTTGTTTATCTGGCTAATTTGAAAACAATTTGTTCAGAAAATTATCTTGTTAGTTGGATGATGTAGACAGTCACACTAGGTGATAGAATTTTGCAGACTTTTACAAAAAGTACAACAACTGTACTTCTTTTTGTTTTCTCTTTTGAAGGAAGCTGCTAAATTTATGTAAAGGCCTAACATCCCAACCACAGATTGGCAACACACAAGTAACAACTAGGTATATTAACAAATACCTTATCATTAGGAAATCCATCTGCTTATACACATTTCTTTACTCCATGTCCCTTGCTAATTAGGCGGAGAGTATCTAGTGGCACTTGTTACAATTCTTGCAGATATGCCTAGTCCCCTCCTCATCATTTACTCTTTCCATAATGACATGCCTGTTTCAGAGACTTTTGATACCATCCTCAGATAATATCCGAGTAATTTGGTTGTGGAATGTAAATGTAGCTCTTTCTGGGAACCTACAACCATCAACATTCACTATACATACTTTTTGAGTTTATAGTATAAAAAAACAAATTCAAGCATATTGAAAAACAAAAACTAAAGTATGATTGAAGTTTGGTTGATATTATATCCTGTATCACCCTGCAATAAAGACTATAATACCAGGATACTTTTTTAAGACAGCAATAGATTAATAATTAACTAGCCAATATTATAGCTACATTATATGAATAGCTAGCTGCCTTATAATGAATTGACTGAATAAAAGGCTATTTTATTCCTTTATTTTATTATAATAATATAAAGTTTTGTCTAAGAAAAACAAACATAAGATAGCCAGTGCATAATCCTATAATCAAAAATTTTCAATAAATCCCAGTTAAATCAATTTGTTTATAGTATGTTGTAGCGAAGAAGCATCTTGATCACAGCTTATAAAATCCGTCTATCTGATTAAAAGTTATGATTTTTATAAATTTTAAAGAAAGAAAAAATTTCGCCCAGACAGGATTTGTTACCTTTTGTCTCAAGCTGATGAATGCTCTAAGTCTAACCAATTGAGCTACTGAGGATTCAAGTCCCGAGGCGAAATTTTTAATTCCTTTCTACCCCGTTAACGCGGGTAGTTATGTCCTATAGATACACAATTCTGAGAAAGTTATAATGCCACAGATACACACTTACACAGACATGTTAAACTTATAACTCCTTGTTTTCTGACACCGGTTAAAAATGGCACTTTGCATCAGGTAGTTATTGTGATAAAATATTAAATGTGAGCTTGCAAATCACACCACATTTTAGCACTCATATAGACACAATTTATTTTTTCCCCAACCTTTTTAGTATAGACTATGTAGCAATAAATTAAGTAACTATAGTCATGGTGCATCAAAAAAAAAACACTTAACATTTCCTCGCTTTTCTCCTCTGCACTTTATGCAAGTGTTTTAAGTCAATTGTGATTTTCAATATGATGACCACAAAGCAAGCTAGATAATATAGCTAGACACATTACTAAAATAATTTATTGGTCCAACTAAGTGTTTAAAAAATATATGTTTGTATGATTTTTATTGTAATGAAAACAAACAGGTGCATTGCTAACCTGAGACCAAGAAGTCTTTTGCATAATATGTTAGTTTAGCAAGTACCATCTGGACTAGTTTTGGCAAAACACTACCACCTAATTACTTTTGTTATTTACGTTAGTGAAAAATAAACTAATATTCCTTTATATCAGCTGCTTGGTTGGTGTTGGCAGATTGATTTATGTATACATTATAGGTGGCCCACCACGGCTTCGCACGGTTATAAAATATACATATAAACCTTCCTTTTTAAACACTTTATCTATTAAAAAAACCACATCAAAATTTGTTGCGTAGTTTGAAAGATTTTATTTTACAAAAGGACATAGGGACAGAGAACGCGACTTTGTTTTATAATATGTAGTGATTAAAAGAATTACTTTATTGACAAAACAAATACACAGTTGTTGTTGAGTTATTATTATTACAAGAACTTTTTAAGTTTAAATGTTTCTAAAATATCAGTAATAACATCAGAGCTGATGATATTTTCAAGAAATTTTCAGCTGATTATATTGGGGTTTAAATACACATAAATATTACATCTTACTACAAGACCCTAAACAGCAATAAAATTGTGAATATCATGCAATTTCAAGCTGTAATAGAAATATTATTATGCCGGGAAAATGTTTTTTCAAAGTTATTATTATTTTACAATAAAGTTTGAATAGAAGTGGTAGTAATTTCATATAAGTCATGTTCTTAATTGTAGATGTTTAATTATTTATGAATCCATTCTAGTAACTTTAAATTATGTTACATTGTAAGTACTTATGTATAAGGCAGATAGGTTAATTAGGTTGGTGAGGAGTTTGTTTTGCCGTTTCTTCTGATGACTTGCTAGGTTTAGAAATGGTGTTAGTTTACAATGGATGGGTTTAATTTAATTACAGTTATAAATGTTTGGTAATAAATAATTAAACAAGTTATAAATATAGATAATTTCCTTAAAAGTTAAAGTATATGTAATTGAATAATGTTTTTTTTTAAATATTAAAATATTTGTACAGTAAAATGTGGTAGAATATGTTGATATACTTAAATATTTTTTTAACATCTTATTATTGCAGACATTCCACAAATAAATTTTATTTTATTCATTTACATGGTATGATTAGGTATATTGCCTTGACACTGTTTATGATTCATCCAATTACAAAATTTAATTCAAATATTGTCACATTAATCAAACATGCACTCTTTAACTTCTTATTTATATAGAATTTGATCTTTATATTATATTCTGTATCAAGTAGTCTGTGGTGTTAAGATACATCCATAACTGTTCCTAGGATCGTATGGGAAGTCACAGCCAAAAATTGCAAACAAATTTGATAATCTAAATCACTGACTTGAAATATATTCCTACAACTAAGCATTAAATTCAAGTACTACAATATGTTGATTATATATGATATCAATAATAATGATATCTATGAGCAATATATACATATACTAACTATAATTCTTGATTTTAATGCTCACAAGCAAAATGCCATCCTAACAACAACCCCAATTGTTTCACAGGCTTAGATTCATAAAAGTCTATTTTACTACTCTTACTTTCCTACTTTGTTTGAACATTTCCGCACATGAATAATGAATCAAGAGGATTCATGATTTATAAGTGTTTTTTTGGTGCAACCTCTTTTTAGGTAATTTTTTCACTTCAGCTTTAAAAAATACCTACATGAAATGTGGCCCACAAATTTTGTCTGTCTCCCTGTCACTGTTTTCTCCCTTTCTGCCTGGGCTTAAAAATGAAATGAAGACTGTTTGCATCTTATTATTATCATCTAAGAGATTTATCACTTCCAGAATAACACAACATGCATTGTTTCAAAAACCTAGTCTTCAAATCCTTAAATGGGTTTAGATATCTTGCTTATTTTATACATAATTCATCAACTTAATTATAGAATACCAGGCCTTTTGCATTGCCAAGAATATGAAGGGATAGATTGAATATCAAGATAGATATAGGCATGGCAGGGGATTTGCAAAAAAATGAATAAGAATAATTGTAACTAAAAGCTTTGATTTTTATTATTATTATTTATATTATTTATTGGTATTTTTGTTCTTTGTTTACTAATAAGAAGTCATTGTGTACAATACATATGTAAAAAACTACTTACAAACTAACTAACTGGGTACCTATTGTTATAAATAAACTTAACTGCCTTTGCCTAAGAATGTAAACGCTAAACAACTTTGTACACAATGATCCTTCGGTTTGGTGGATAGTAGGTTCTCGTGAGTTAGCCAGGAAGGGTGAGTCGTAAAATAAAAAAGTTAGGACTTCTAACCGGGCGCAGCAGGGGACGCCGAACGGGTTCACGGCTGCGTTATGGTAAGTACATGTCAAGATATAACGCTATGTGCGCGTTAAATACTAATCCTTCAGCCAAATTCTATTATTTATTTAATTGTCCGTCTCTTTTGCGCCCTTTTAACCGCTGATAACATTTTCAAAGAAATTGGCATCAACATTATGACCCAGGGTCAAATATAGATTGTTTTTTACTCCATTGCATTAAGTTGTTTCTGTTTTTAATTCTTTCTATTGTAAGAACAACAGTGTATTATAGTAGGTAGATATATAATAATGAAAATATAAACACAATTAAAAAAGGTATTATTAAATAAGTGTACACAGATGATTTGTTACAGACATGAGAATTACAATTTGCACTATTGATTGATCGACTGTCACGTATTGCTTACTCGAAAGTCTAAATATTTATTGGTAGGTAACGTTAATGTACTACGTATTAGCAAAATAAAACGTCTGTGTTCTGACAGCATCATACCACAGCGCGGCCGCGACCGGTCCTCCTCCCCTCCCTCCCCTTTGTCGTTAGAAGCGTGCGCGGGCGCATTGGCCGACTGTAGTGCATGCCTCGACATACGGGCTCGGAAATGCACTGGACGTGATTGGGTTAAGCATATTTACGGATATCTGCAGCTTTGTTTTTGCCAACATTTTGTTTTTGTTGTAAATCCAACCTGATTTATAATACCTACCTTGTAAAACTTGTTATAAGTTGGCACTTAATACCAACTGATGTGCTAGTTAGTAAATTTTGGATAAACGCAATTTAATCTTGTGGTCTTAAGTTTTGTTTTCCGTTAGGTTACCTTTTTTATAGTTCATAAGATTTCCGGAATAGTTTTACTACTTAGGTATTTAGATTTACGTCCATCTAGGTACCTAGAAAGCCACTTTAACGAAATCTTTACTGTTTACAGTGGTAGCCTCACCATCTTGAGAGCTGTCTGGTTATTTGCAATATTTAATATGTATATCTGGGGCCTCAATAGACAAAACAAATTATTTCAATAGTAGATACTGTCAGCGTCTAAAGATGTACGTACCTATCGATGGTATTGTAAGAGGACAATGAATATTAAGCAACATCGAAATAATACTGCGTTAAGAACCTTTTAGATACCTACCTATGTAATTTGTATCCGCCTACCTAAGTACTGTTTAGTACATTTATACATACATATCTTCACGCCAAATCCTCACGGTGGAGGCAGAGAGTGTAGAGTAGAGTGTAAGTATTGAGTAAATACTTTAATACATTTTGTGAACCTAGAAATACACATAATATAAGTATACGTAAGTAGGTATATGTAAATAGTTTACTTGTTTTTTTTTAATGAGAGCCAGGCCTTATTTTATTTATTACAC